>OOFG01063364.1:0-15328 GCA_900323295.1 Molva molva | reverse complement strand
ATCATCCTCATGCTGGCGTCCTCCATCTCGGTGAGGGACAGCAGGTTGAAGTGCCGTGTGAAGCGCTGCGTCACTGGGTTGCGTCCCCCGCCGGGCGGGCCCATGGCACACGAAAGGTTAATGTCCACCACCTGTTTGAATGTTCCTGTGTTGGAAGAAATAACAACAGAATACAGATTATTTCGTTCCTTGTTGCAAGCAGAAGGGGCCGGTAGGCTAGTGGATAGGATGTTTGACACCCAGACAAAAGGAACCGGGTTCGAGCCCCAATGTCCATAGTCCTCCTGTAAGCCCAATTGAGCCAGAGTCCTCCTACCTGCAGCATGAATGACATGTAGCCAGAAAGTTTTAGTGGATAAAAGCGTCTGCTAAATTACCAAATATAAAATGTGGCTACTTCCTGTCTTACCTATCTGCTTCCTGTCGTACCAGCCTCGGTGGTCCATCCACTGGCGCAGCAGTTCTATGGGAGGCTGGGCACCGTAGGTCTCCAACATGGGCATGTTCAGATCATCGATGAAGAAGATGAAGTTCTTGCCCAGCGGAGGCCCAAACACGCCCTTACGTCTGACAGACGTACATACATACATACATTTATACATACACATCACAGAGATACACAGGCTGAGTTGAGGGAGAGAATGTATTGTTGGACTGCAGGTCATCTTATATACTGGACTATAATGAGTAGAAAAGTGAAGCTTGTGTGATAGTTTATATTGCTAGTATGTACCTTTTGTCCAATTTGCTGTCGATGTAATCTTGAGTCTGATTGGCTGAAGTACGGGCAGAGAAATTGAGGAAGTGTGTGATGTATTCAGCGGGCATGTTGTTGAGCAGCTTGTCTGACATGGTCAGGGTCTTCCCTGTGCCGGTGGGACCAACACACAGGACCTTCACAACAAAGGTTAAAGGGGATGAAACGATAAATCACAATGCATACATTAGCTCCTTCATTTGGATTTACTAGAGCCATTGAGATCAGAGCTCACCTAAACATGTAACATGTAGCTATGTTGGTTCAATGTTCTTGGACACAGCGAGGTTAAATGTCCACCTTTTCATCACTAGGCCTATTTCTGAGTATATCTCCACAACTGCAAGGGCTATGTAATCTTGGTACCAAAAGAAAGATAACAGCTGTGAGATTGTTGTTATTGTTGTTGTTGAAATATTCAACATGGATACTACTTGGTAAGAGTGAATAAAGCTAGAACACAGCATAAGTGGAAGATTTAATTTCCGCCTGAAATAAATTTCATGGTTTAGATTGGATACCACCTAGTGCATTATCAGTTGGTAGCCATATAGTACTATAGGGCAATAGCACAACATCTGGAATCAGTGTAGTCTCAGCTTTCTATATATAGTTCTATATAATAGTTCTATCTATGTATAGTTTGTGTAGATCAAATGACGTTAAAAAGATTGCTGTTGCGGTGCATGTGCATACATAACTCATACAAACTATTTTTGTTACATGGTTCTTATTTTGTTCTTATTTCGTTTAGCTAACAATGGTTATGATAGACTAAAAGTTGAGTATCTAGTCCTTCTAGGGGTGTGTCACATGACTTCTTTCTTATGTGTTAAAATGCCTTAAAACATCTTTGAATTTGGGGGGGAGGGGCTTTACCCTTATACGGGTCATTTCGGGAAGAAGCCGTTAATACTCACAGGCTTCCTGTTGGCCAAGAGCATGTCCAGCAGGAATGACATTCTCACGGTGTCCAGTGTGGGAACGATGATGTCAGAATAGCTGGTCTCTTGGGTGATGACCACGTTGGGGGCGTATTTCATCCAACCCACCCACTGCACCTACAGAGCAGCACGCAGGTCATCATATCAGCCATCTACTCGTCTTTATGAATTTATTTGTATGAATGTAGTTTACATACTTTTCTCTCTTGGTCATCCTCATGTTCATCCACAAAGTTAGAGATCCCGGCATCATCGAGCATGTAATCATAGACCACGCCTTCCTCTGGAAAACACACATGCATCTGGAGGGGACAGTGCTACTGTCAGTATGAGCACATTGTTCCGCCAGACGCGGCCTTACAGATCCATCAGCCGTCAACAACTCTGGGACATGTGACCTGACCTTCTCTTCAGCCATTTTGCCCCTGAGCCAGGCACTGAAGCGCTGGCGGCTGTCCCCGTCTCCGGTGGCTCCAACACTCCACACCAGAGAGAACATGAACCAGGGCTGTATCAGCTCCCCCAGGCGGCTCAGTTTCTGCTGGGGAGGGGGCTTCACACCCTGCATTACGAAACGTTAGTGGATGAGTGGAGATGAAGGTGTAGCGTCATCTTTGTGTTGTTAGTTTAAACCGCTATGATGTACCACATACCATGATCTCATGATCTCATAGCTGTGTCACCACAACGACTTTACAACTATTCTTTTGCAAATATGTTTTAGGTCAAGCTTGGAGAATCATCTATTCATACATTTCCATTGAATGGACTTTTTCAGTTCAACAGTACAGATTTAACCAGAGACGGGTTGCAGACCTACCTCTTTAGGAACGAAGGGTTTGAAGAAGCAGTCCATCAGGTTCAGAAGGCTACAGGTCAGGTTGCTGTCCGTTGAGGCGATGACCTCCTTCACTGACTTGTGCACAAAAGTGATGGAGTCCTGTTGAAATACATAGAAACAAATTCTAATTTCAGCAGATATCCAAGGATTATCTTCTCATTTCCGAGGAGATCCAATACGGCTACAACAGCAACAAATTCAGTATCCACACAAACCATACAATATGCGGTCATGATAGATGTGTACTTGTTTTTTATTAGGATGTGTATCTGTGTTTCTTGGACCCCCCTGAAAACCACTCATCTCAAGGAGAAACACAGAGATAGATTTGAATGTGTTACCTGCAGAAAGGACGTAAAGAGGGAGCTGAGCTGCTCTGCGTGGGGTTTGAGGGGCCCGGGGAGCTGCCGCAGCCAGCACTCAGTGAAGGGCGCGAGGCCCAGGATGCTGGGCTCCAGGTAGACCATGCCGCAGCGAGACACGGTGGCCGGTGACGCCACCGCCAGGTCCTGCACCTCGAACATCATGGTCATCACCTGCATAGAACACATGCAAAAGGACAGAGAAGGACTCAAAACGTAACCCAAATACCTTGAACGTCATGGTGTCATCTCAGTGAATAAACAGGTCATTATAATTGCTTTGTTTCGATTGCATAACATCAGTTTTTTTGTTGCTTGATTTCTATATTTTGGTTGCTCTATAGTTGGCAGGATAGTATAGTGGCTGAGGTGTTTGATTCCCAGCCAAAGCTACAAGGTTCGATCTCCAATGTCGGCAGCCTACCTGTAGGTATCCTTGCCTAACCGTTACCTGCTCTTGAATAACATGTATATGAATTGACTGTAAGTCACTATGGATAAAAGCATTGAAATAACGTCTATAACCGGGAACAAGGAGTTTCATCAAACAAGAAGAATGGTCTCACATCAGTGAGCTTCATGATCTCCCCGGAGCTGAGACACAGCTTCTTGTTGTCATCCAGCACCGTGTTCATGTTCTCGATCCACACAGCGTCCACGGGCCCGTCGAACATGTACCACTTCTTCTCCTCGTTCATGGACACCGCCCCGCCGCGGATCAGGGAGGATAGGATACCGTCTGTCCTAAGAGGGGATCAGATGTGGGTTTGTGTGTGAAGGATGTTTCCTCTGTTGCGCTGATTAGGGAATCACTGCTTACCATTCATGCGTGAGTGGGTCAAACTCCCCGTACAGCTGCCCCATGGTGATGGACTTCGGGTTGAGCACGAAAATGTGAACCGCCTCGTACACACCCCCGCTCACGGACAGCTGGCCCTTGAGGGCTGTGATGGCCGCTCCTAGTATCTCGTAACACTAGCACATGTACATACCCTTGACTGGCTTACCTTGCTAAATCATGCCTGAAAGGGGATTATACATGTACACAATGGGGAGGGATGCACAGGGTTGAATTGCTCACCTTGGTTTTGCCTGATCCAGCTGGCCCCACCAACATCAGGCCATGTCTCACCACTGTAGTCTCGTACAGCTGGATACACTTGGTGATGTACCCTGACAGACAGGTAGGAATCACGAATTAACATTATCCTTGTAGGGATGGGGGAGAAATCGGCTCATGTCAGTATCGGGATTTTCTGCCTTGGCAGAAACATTGATGTTTTCTTAGTGGATATATATATATGATACCGTCCTACAGAGCGCGCTTTAGTATATTTGCCTATAGTTGATTTGCATTAACTATGTTCTGTTCCGTTCAGCCACTTAAAAACTACCATGGACCAATAGAACCCATACCCCAACATTATACCCATACGTTAAACCACAAAAAAGATAAAATTGTACAAAAAAAGTCTGATATTTTCACAGAATCACAACACATATCGTATCGGGCACTCAAACGTTGTTGTAATGTCATATCGTGATGTCCATGACGATTCCTGTCCCCGTATCCTCGATTTGGCAATATATACCACGGCAATTTTGGCCTGGGCTTCCAAACTTACACACCACACTCACCATCGACATCTTTGAGGTTCCTCTTGTTGCAGACGTTGCGTATTGATTCCTCCAGGGTGCCATAGTCTATGGGCTCTTCCTTGATCTTCGGGAACAGATCTGACACGATACCGTTGAAGAGCTTCAGGTCATCCTGCAGGAACTTGGGGACGTTGACGTCTCGGATGGCCCGCAGGCAGATCAACTCCTGGGGAGGAAGAGGGGCGAATAGGAAACAGTGTATTGATATTTCCGACTGAATTGAAAACAGTCTTTGCAGCAAAAAATGATCTAACCTCATCCATGTCTGGATTCTCTCTCTTAAGGTTTCCAGCAGCTGAGATCACAGTCTTCACGGCTCTCATGCCAAAGTCATAATGATCCTGCAAAAAGCAATACAAGTTTAATATGAGTTTGTCTGGCTGTCGATCTCTTCGCCAATTAAACTGCATTTCTTTACCTGAGCGCTAAGCTGTTCGGAGGAGAGCTTGAAGGTGGTGGTGATCTTTTTGGAGAGGACTTTGGCGTCGCTGAAGCCAAACGAGTACAGAGAGATCTCCGCAATCATAGCGTAGTCAGGAACCATCATAGCCATGGGCCGGAACAGGGCCTGAAGTGGTTAGAAATATGCATTTGTCAGAGTTAGTCTGAATAGAGTGAATCTAGACTGTTATTATCTTCTCATCATAGTTGAGGACCTTAAGGTTGTCAGGTAGTTCGGTGCGGCCAGCATAACCAGGGTTCATGGTGATGAAGACGGCGCATGAGGGGACAAGGGGGATCTCGGCCCCTTCAAAAACAAAGCGCTCCGCCTGGAACCGTCACACACACACACACATTAAGCTGAGAGTGGTGAGTGCACATGGGTTCATGTTATTTGGTTTGCACAAAATGAGTTGAGGAACAATAGGGAATCAATTTATTATTGCAAAGATCTTAGTTGTATTTTCTTTTAATTTCCATTTTGTTAGCTGTTACTGTTTTAGTGGTAGGGATTGCTAACATTTATATTGCAATATCCATATAAAGATCCATATATATATATTCTGAGGCAGCCTAATACCCTTTGCTGCTGTGCCTTTTGGATGGTGGTGATCTGTTGTGCCACTACAGACAGCACCTCCACGTCGATACGGTTAAACTCATCAAAGCACGCCCAGGCCCCGGAGCTGAAAGAAACACAAAAAAGCCAATACAATATGTGAGAGTGAAAGAGTGTGAGTAGAGTGAAAACATCTTGGTGTACAGGGTGGAACAAATCTGTGAAGGATTCTGTAGGACTCACGTGGCCAGTCCTTTAAGGAACTTGCCCATGGCGATGAAGTCCAACTGGTCGGAGCAGTTGAACACCACGGTCTGAATGGCCAGAGCCTTGCCCAGGTCCTTGGTGGTCTCTGTCTTTCCCGTCCCGGCTGGTCCCGCGGGAGCCCCCCCAAACTTCAGGTGGAGTGCCCCGGTGAGGGTCAGGTAGCACCTGAAAGAATCCCAGTGTGTTTAAACTGTTTAAACCAGCATTAAGGTACCTGCTGAGCCAGTATATTAGTTTAACAGCTGGGAGTTCACCTGTCGGTCAGAGGGGTGATGACCAGTCGCCCAGAGTTGCCCAGGTACTCGTATCCATACAGGAACTCTGCATTCACTGCCCTGACGTACAGGTCCTCTTTGGCCCAGTAATATCTGCAAACAACAGGTATCCAAATCAATGCTTTACGCATTAATAACCTTATCGAATTAACAAGGAAGTGAGTGTGAATTACAATGCTTGAGCGAGTTTAACCTCAGCTGGCTGATCCACTCAAAGTCGTTAATGCTGGAGACGCCCTCCTCCACCAGCTTGGCCACTACATCCTTAGCGTGGACCTCAATGACGATGAGAGCCGAGAGCACAGCCCTCTGCATCTTAGATAGACCGTCTCTCACCAGCTGCACCAAGTCACCCAACTAAACAACACACACAGCATACACTTAATCATATAGGGAGAAGTGTGCAAGCACCTTTAAGCTTCTTGAGGATTCATTATATGCACACACAGAGCAGTGGCCTTTTGTTCTTTCCAAAAGAATCCCTGATGAAAAATGGCACCCCAAGCTAACTGATGGTCCCAGCAGTGGGGGGACCCCCTTGACCCTACCTGTGTCTGCAGCTGAGGGTAGAGGCGCTGAGCCAGGTCTCCACCTTCCAGGGCCTCGGATACCTCAGTGGTCCAGAACACCTGGCAGCCGGCTATCACCACCTGACCCGGCCAGGACAACACCCACTCGGTGCGGGGTTGCTATGGGGTGCCAAGAGCACAATACTCAGCACTTACAAGAGTATATACATATATAAGAGTATAGTAAATACGGGGAAAGAAGGCTTTAAAACACTGGAAAGGCAATATGTAGAAAGGAAACCGCAGGTAAATGTGTGTGTCCAGGTCCTAAGGTTGTACAGTGATTCTGCCAGACCTCAGGGTAGACCAGCAGGGAGCGGTGGATGTTGTCCCTCAGACTGGCCTTCATGGACTTCTCCACGTCCCTCAGCCAGTTCTCCACGTTACCGCTGGGCCACACGGGCTGCACCAGCTCCACCTCCTCCCCCTCCCCGGAGTACATGTGGGTGATCTGCAGGTCTGCCTGGAACTTCAGCTGGGAGCAAAACAGGGGGGATGTCATTGTACTGGCATTACGACGACAACGACAACAACAAGTAATGAAAATAAGAAGCACGCTGAACACAGAGCTCAACGTACAAACAAATTCGCAGCAAACATAAAAATAGAGTTACAGACTACATCGTTTTGAGATGGAAGGTTAAATGGAAGGACAGACAGGGAAACATATTGGGTGAAGAGAAAAAGTGGATCAGGTAAGCGTATAGACCAGGGCTGTCAAACCCAATTGCGGTTGCGGGCCGTGATAGACCAAATGCTAGTCCACTGGGGTCGGACAGTTCTTTTTTATTGTGACACGCATGAAAATATTAAATTCTTCACAAAGTACACCAGTGTATTTGTCTTAACTCCTTGAGGGTATTGTAATGGCAGTGAATATTACATAATTTATAACCGGTACTTGCTGCGTACACACTAGTCACGCTGGGTTATTATTGACTTCATTGAATAAATGTATATTCTTCCAAAGATCTTGAATAAACGATTAGTTCTGTATCAACTTTACTTCTCTTTGACATGGACATCTTGCAAGTTGAAGTGACACAGATATTTGATCAAATTGATAAACCTGTTTCTATTTTTTTAGGCCTATTATCATGATGTTTTTTCAAAGCGCTTTTTCAAATAAATCAGCTTTGCTTTTTTCCCTGAAATGTTTTTCTTATATCATATTGCACCCCAGGGCAGGATTGAACCACCCAATGGGCAAGTTTGACACCCTTGTATAGATAGATATAAATGTTGAAGAAAGGGAGTTTCAGGGATGACACAGTAAATGCCTGTCAGGACCGACCCGAGCAATGTTCTCAAAGCACTTGCGCAGGTGAGGCTGCACAGCGGTGGGATCCTTTGTCTGGGACAGGATCTCCAGAAGCTCGTCGTCCGACAGGAAGTAAAACCTGCAGAAACATGATAGAAATCAATCTATTACCAGTACGTTGATACCTGTAAAATATATATATCCTATATCCTGTTCAGACATCGAAAGTTTAAGTAATTATAATAACGATCCCAATATGCAACAACATGGATTGTGAACATCATAACATTCACATCTTCCACAGCTGGTTATAGAACATGGCTCTTGTTCTCCAAAGTGTCATCACTCATCACTTATAGTTCAGAGTCAAACAGAGACTTGACAAGATGCTACAGGTGGCATCAGTTCCAGTGGAAGTCCTTCATGTACGTGGGGAAGGAGCCTGGCTCTATAGGGTCATATACCTCTGGAAAGAGCCTGGCTCTATAGGGTCATTCACTGGGGAAGGAGCCTGGCTCTATAGGGTCATGCACCTGGGGAAGGAGCATGGCTCTTTAGGGTCACATACCTCTGGAAGGAGCCTGGCTCTATAGGGTCATGTACCTCTGGAAAGAGCCTGGCTCTATAGGGCCAAGTACCTGGGGAAGGAGCCTCGCTTGGTCTCCAGATATTCACTGAGCCCCTTCTGGACCTGCTCCAGCAGCTTGTTACACTCCCTCAGGTTGTCCAGCAGACGGGCATTTGGACACACCTCAATCACCTAGAGACAGACACACAGTTACCATAATAGCAGAGACATGCACACACGGCAATCATCCAGGTGTCCCCTTATGTGTATAAGTCTAGCTATTTTATACAGTCTCTCTGGTATAATTGCAGTAATAGTCATATATCTCAGGACTGGAACAGTATGTCAGCATGCCCACCTGTCTGTTGTCAAAGGCGCTTTTCATGACCTTCCTCCACATCCTCTCCATGGTCTGGTACCTCTTGGCCTCTACAGGAAGCTGCCGGTTGATGTCATCCGAGCTGAAGATGGGCTCCAGGTAGAGCCACGAGCGCTGGCAAGTGAGCCACTCCTCCATCACGTCCTTCAACCAACCAGCAGGGGGCAACAGAGCCCCACACAACCAGATCAGTGACAGTTGCACCATATTTATTTATATATATTTTTTATGTGTTTGTACGTATGAGGTGTGTGTTAATGAGAATGTGTGTTTGTGCCTGAATGCGCGTGTGTGTGTTTGTGTGTTTGTGTGCATGCATGTGTATGTGTGTGTGACAAGGTGTGTGTGTGTGTGTGTGTGTGTGCGACAATGTGTGTGTACATGTGTGAAAATGTGTGTGTATGTGTGTGTGCATGCGTGCGTGTCTGTACCTGGGTCATCCGGAGCTTGCCCTCCCAGCTGGTGATGCGCTCCTCAAATGCCTTCTTGTAGGGGGAGAAGGACATGCTCTGGGTCATGACGATGTGGTCGTCCAGCAGCTGGGACGCCTCTTCGGGGCTCTTCAGGATGTAGGTGCCCGTGTCCTTGTAGGCCACTACATCAAATGCCACCGTGGACCAGTCCTTCTCCATCTTATCAAGGGCCTGCGTTGGACAGACAGGAAGTGTGTGAGCAGCAAATATCGGTTAAAGGTGCTGTAGGTAAGATTCAAGAGTTGAAGGACAAAGCGCAGAAAAGATTTGGAATATAAACACAAAAAACCACCCCTCCCTCACTATGTTTCTCCGCCATTGAGAAGCTTTGCATTTCACGCACATGTGATTGACAAGCAGGATGGATTCTCCAAACCAACAAATTACACTCAAATAATATCTCTTAAGTAGTACCTACAGCCCTTTAAAAAAGAAAATATTGAATTTTGCATCGCAACCACAAAAAAAAACATTGAGCATTATGAAAAACATCAGCTAGAAACCAGTTCCTGTCTTTGAGTTCAAGATCCCATATTGAATTGAACAGCATTTAATATTTTGCTTGCCCTGATGGCTGTTCACTGGAGGCAGATATATACAGATTAGATCAAAATAGATTCAGTTCTACGGAAGCCCCCTGTCCTGAGATGACTACACTACCTGTTCGATGGCGTACTCCTTCCCAGCCCCCTCGGCCACACCGGCTATCTCCTCCACATGGTTGTGCAGACCCATCTCCAGGCAGCGGGAGAAGGTGAGGTTGGCCTTAGGCTTCACGTTCATCTGGATGTCATCCGAGAGCTGCTGCCAGTGGCGCATCCTCATCCCCGGGTTCCTCAGGCCCTGAATCAAGGGGATGTAGGGGCGGAAGTCGTCGATCTTACCGCAGATATCCACCGCCACCGCCTGGCAGACTAAGGTAGAACGGATTGAAGATGCTTGGTAAGTCGCTGCCAAATGAAATCGCATACTTTGCTGTCAAGAAGTGTACTAAAATAAATTCACTTTTTCATCCATGCACACAATCACACAACCTCACAGAGACTTGTCACAATACATCACATCTATGATAACATACAAAAGTTATAAGTATATAAGTAAATAAGTAAAAACACTGTGATAAAATATTTGATGTTAGTGTTAAAACAGTAATAGGCTCAAAATATACAAGAATATAATTTACATGACTTCCTAAAATGCTCAGTAGAAAATCTGAATTATTAGACTGCCTCTAAAAGCACAAAAATATACTATGCAACGGGTCGCTGTCCTGTTGTCCTGTCCTCTAGTATGGTCTTCACCTTCCTTCGGGGGTTGACCTCCATAACACATCCTCGGAGGCTTGCCAATTATAAAGCCAGCCTTCCTAACCTGCTTGTCAATTCTGCTTCTGTCATCCAAAGTAATGCTGTTGCCCCAGTTCACAACAGCATAAAAAAGGACACTGTCCACGTGGTAGGCTTGGAAGTCCCTGGCTAGCACCCTCTGAGTGACTCACTGGGGATGTCCTTGAGCTGTTTCACACACTTGTGCATGCTCTTGAAGGCTTCATTCACGTTGCGCTCAAGCAGCTCGGGGTCGATGGCGGACAGCGGGTCGTTCATCCAGCTGCCGTGCCAGCGCAGCCAGTCAGATGTGGTGGCCCACAGGTCCCTGAACGGCTGGAAGTCCTTGGTCAGCTTCTGGAGGCGGTCGTACTGCACAACAATGCAGTGTTAGGGAAAAGGAATAAGGCTAAGTTGACCTGTAGACTAAAACAGGTTTATTTCCAGTTTGTGGTGACCAGTTGGTTTTTGATTTAATTGAATTGAGATCATCAGGGATGCCCATAACTCTCTTCCTGATGGTCTTATAGAACATATGAACACAGAATGGGGATATCAGAGACGTACATAAGAGAGAATATCTCAAACTCACACACCAACTTGGATGGCGGTCTGTTATTTTCCACCACGGCAAACCAAAGGGGTTAGTAACACAATGGAATGGGAAATACAATCGATGGTAGCCTTTGAGCGATTCAAAAGGTTTAAGTTGTATGCTTTCATGCTCACATTTGTGATGGGATTCCCGAAGAGACGCTCCCGGTTGTTGTAAGTCTGGGCCATGATCTGGGACTCCTGGAGCTGTTTGGCCAGACGCCTCACCTCATTGGCTGTCTCATGGGCCCGCCCAACGTCTGTGTGGGCAGAAAACCCAGCCACCACCATCTGAGAGGAAAGGGCTAGGAATTAGCTATGGGGTAAGCTATGGGGTGCTTTTAAAACTAGTGTTAAGAAAACTCTTTGAAATAATGATATGACACTTTATCTATGACACTTATTATGTTCTAGCATTTTAAACAACTTAAATCGTCATAGAAAGCGTTTCATTGCTTGTCCAGGAAAAATAATGGACTAATGTGATCTAGGACTGAACACCTCGAACAGAAACCTAACTATGGTAACGTAATGATGGCTAATAAACCTTAACACTAGAACAGTGTTTTCAACCTTAGGAACATGTATCACTGGTGGTCTGCAAGGGTACTGCAGGTGGTACGTGGGATTATATTCTTAAAATACACATTTATAATAATTGAAAAGGTTATATAAATATATTATAAATATTGTTAAATAAATATAGTATTATGGCTTGTTATTTCAAACATAGAGTCAACCTTAGTGCATTCCATCATATGTTTTCCATTGCAATGTTTTCCATTGATGTTTTGTGTTAATTTGTGTTTGCTTAATAAACACACTGGCAGCGTTACTGACTTTATCTTTCCACTGTTTCACACTGGCCATGTCCTTCTTGCAGTAATAACCAGCCACTGCATGTGTATTTATCCCTTTTTTACTATTTGCACATGAGGTGGTCCGTGAAAGGTCTTGATGACAATTAAGTGGCAAACCTAAAGTCAAAGGCTGGGAACCACTGCACCAGAACGATCTCACAATATTCTGCTAAACCCACCTGCAGCGAGTCCAGTCTCTCCTGGAAGTTGTTCTGGTCGACCACCTGGATCTTGTGGAAGCTCTGCTCGTCCTCTACGTGCTGGGCAGCCACCTCTTCCATCTGGGTCAGGATCTTCTGAGGCCAGCCGATGGCTGCCCACCTGAACACGACACGACCTCCCCACAGTCAGAGCCAGTCAAGAACAACTTCATATGCACCTTTCCCAAAACATGAGACCCCTAGTCCCGTCTCAACACAGGACACAACAGATTAGATCTAGCTTAACATATAAATATCATCAGTTATAGTGCAGGAAAGCGCAGTGGCTAGGGCTTTCCCAGCCGAAAGGTACTGTGTTTGATCCCCCATGTCCGCAGTCTACCTGTAGACTAGAGCAAGATACCCAACTCCAACCTGCTCCCCAATTTATGTATCTGAAGTCACCGTAAGTCACTTTGGATTGAAGTGTCTGCTAAATGATAGAAGTGTATAAATAGTACATATAAGTTAAGATAGTAGCAGTAGTACTATGCTGTGCCGTCAGCGGTCTTACTTTGCGTTGAAATCCTCCTTTGACAGATTGCAGAAGAACTCATCCACCAGGTCGTAGTCTGACAGGGCCTTCTCCAGAACCTCCTGTTGGGGACAGATGGGTCCATTCAGAGGTGATTGAGTGGAACAAGACGCTAGAAGCTTTTATTTTCTTTCCTATCCGTACCTCGTGACTCTTGAGCAGGTCAGGGATCTGCTGCGTCCAGTCTCTTTGTTCGGTCAGTTCCTCGATGCTGTTGGGCTTCTCATTCAGCTTCTTGCTGATGGCCTTGCACTGCTCGCAGGCCTGGACACACACAGGGGAGCACAGTAGATCATGATGCAAGGAGAGGGGCAATGATCAATAACTATGATGCAGGTTACCTAAAAGAACATCTCAATGTGTACATGAGTGATCAGCGGTGAGTCACCTCAGTTCATACATGCTGCAGCTATTGCTTTAAAGCACTCCATATCTTAACCTGTTGATTGTGACTTGGACTAAAAATAAATACATCTAATAGATAAATCGGATATATTTGACCATCTTTTATTCTATTTCGATTTATTTCGATGTATATGCATATTGTGGATGTTCCACTTTCTATTCATATTGTTATTTTTCCCGTTTCCTGTTTGATTTAAACTGTTCTTTTCTGTGGCTGTCAATTCTAAATTTCCCTCTTAGCTTAAAGAAAAACTCAAAAAATAACCTAAATTACAATTGATGAATCATCTCAGATCAGCAGCCCTTGACAGCCCTCCTATCTTGGGCGTGACTCACCAGGTCGACCTGCTTGCGTAGCTTGGTGGCCAGATGGTCTATCATGCCGTTAGCCAGGGCCTTCTGCTTCTTAGAGAGAGCCTGGCGCACGCTCTCCACGCTGACGGCAAATGGACCAATCACGATGAGGGAGGGCAAGGAGGTTTCCAGCCTCTTCTTCTCCTTCAGGAGCTCCACCACGTCCTTCTTCACCTCCTGGGCTGTCTGCTCCCCCTGCTTCTGAGCCCTGGTGGACAAACCAAAAAGAACAAGTTCAGCTGTCAATTGATAACGGTGACATGCTAATTCAAACTAGCTGGACATCGCTCCGTTTCACATGTAATAGACAGGGGACTTTGCTCACGTGATAAATAACGATATCAATTAAACATATCAATTAAAGAGTAAATAAAGGTGTAATAAGACAAGGGGCCAGGATTTGATCCCTGGTATACTTGACCAATTAGCCTAAACACTCTTGAGGACATGTATCTGAGTCTGTTGCTTCAGGTAAAATAGTGCAAAATCACTATTTACTATAGTGATTTAGCAGACTATATACTATACTAATAGTGCATAGTAAGTGTTCAGTGAGGAGCAGTGAGGAGGTGCCTACCTGAGCAGGGTTTCTAAGTCTGAGTTGTGCAGTTCCAGGTACTGCTCATATTCAGCAGCATAGGCCCTGAGGGGTCCACAGGCCTGTCTCACAGCCTTGCTGACCTTGTCTCTCAGCTCACACACGGCCGGTTCCCACAAACCAACTGACTCCAGCAGAGGAACCCCACTATAGAACATCTGCTGCATCACAAACTGCAGATGGAATAAAATAAAACATTTAATTGAACTACAATGACACGCCAAATACCCCACTGCCATCGTAGAAGAAATTAAAGTGTGAACCATTGTGAACGTAGCTAAGAAGGATATTGGATAGGTATATTTCCTCACCTTGTCGAGCTGTGGCACATTGTGTGTGGCCAGAATGCCTTTGTCAAACAGGTTGACGACAGAGCTTTCAAATTTCTCCAGTGGAGTGCTGTAATGGACTCCGGTCTGATCCAAAACCAGGTCCACCAGGAAGAGAGGATTCTTCTTGGGCCTGAACCCAGATACAGCCAAACATAATGCAGTGGAGACAATAACGTGTATGTGTGTGTGTGTGTGTGTGTGTGTGTGTGTGTGTGTGTTTAAGGTGTGCAGTCAGTTCCTTGCCTACATGTTTGCAGAAGCTTTCTTTAAAAATGTATGTACATATGCACTGGTGTATTTCTTTTTCTACATTCTTTTATGTTTACCTTTTTAAATGGTAAATTGTCTTTTTTTGTCTTTTAAGTCTCTTTAAAACATGCTTCCCTGCCTATGTAAAGCACTCTGTCTGTGTTATATCCGTAACCTCACCATCGCTGTTTGCCTTTACCTGTAAGGGCTGGTGATGAGGTCGCTGCCCCAGACCAGGTCTGGAGGAACAGCGTGGAGACAGTGGCAGCTGTCCAGCACCAGCTGGACCAGGCCCTGCAGCGAGCCCTGCACCAGGAAACGCAGAGAGTCCTCAAGCCTGTAACGCACCAGGGACAGCAGGCGACACAGCTTGGACATCCTGTACACCTCCCAGCACGACTCCTTCAGGTTGTACCAGCCGGGGCCCATCACCCGCAGCTTGGAGCTGATGTTTTCACACAGCGTGGACACCCAGGTCTCCCGCAGGAACAGGAAGACCTGGGGAGAGGGGGAAGGGAGGG
>OOFG01063363.1:0-10288 GCA_900323295.1 Molva molva | reverse complement strand
ATTCAGCTGAACATCTATGGGTTTATTTATTATTTTTATGTTATCATGTGTCATGCATTACACAAATTATTATTACTGTTGAAACAGATGTTTTCTGCCTGGATACAGATGTTTATTTGTCTACTGTAAAAACTGTTAGTCTCTCTCTCTCTCTCTCTCTCTCTCTCTCTCTCTCTCTCTCTCTCTCTCTCTCTCTCTCTCTCTTTCTGTCTCCCAATCCCTCTCTCACTCTCTCTTTAGCATGATCAATTGATAGATTACTGTTATCCAAAGCATCTCACAATACCATGAATGCATCATCTTATCATGGGTGGTCCCAGAGAGAACTGAACCCCTAACCAGAACAGCTCTAACCTTGGAGCCAGACAGGACACTAAATGTAATACACTAACACTTTCCCAACAGGAGGCAGCTCGTATCCAGGGGCCGCAGGAGAAGCTGGAGCACATTCAGCAGGTCATCAAGGAGCTACCCGTCTCCCACTTCAGGTGAGCACGACAAGGGGGGGGGGGGCCCGGTCCAGCCTCTAGGGCGTTAACAATAGGGCAACACGCCTTGTAGTGACCCAGGTTCGATTCCAGCCTGTGGTCCCTAGGCAACATGTCATTCCCTCTCTCTCTCCTTACACACTCATCGCTGTCCTTTCCATTTGAGTCCCAAAAAGTAATTCAGACCTCACCTGGCTACTTCACTGCCATCCAATTAGAAGACCCCCTTTTAAAGAGCCAGTACCAGCAATCGGAGTGTATAACATTCATAACACACACTTTGTTCTCCTCTCCTTATCAGGACCCTGGAGTTCCTGACCAAACACCTGTCGTACCTGGCCACGCTGAGCAGCCAGACCAACATGCACACTCGCAACCTGGCCTTGGTCTGGGCTCCCAACCTCCTCAGGTGAGAGGGCTGTCAGAGGAGGGCACTTGGAGTTCTTTGTCTTTATTCCTGAGCCTGTAACTCTGTTAGCTGCTAGGCTATACGAGCAGACTTGGGAGAACATGGCATTACTACCATTGTCAGGGGATTTGATTCCCTTCGGGCCAACCCATGCTAAGTGTATATTTGTGCACGGTATTGCATCCACCAAATTACTGTATTTATTCCTTTGTTTTCCTTTAATATCAATGGATATTCATTTAGGCTCCAATCAAATACAACAAAATCCATCCTGGATAGGTTTTTACCCCGATAGCGAAATCATTGCGATACTTGAGCCCCTTGGTAACTTCTGTAACATTTCATGAAGAGTTACACAGTGTCTGTAAAGAAGAGTGTTTCCTTTCTTTCTCTAAATAACCCCCCCCCAGGTGTAAAGATATCGACGCATCAGCGTGTAGCGGGGACCAGGCCTTCCAGGAGGTGCGTGTGCAGCAGGCGGTGGTGGAGTTCATTCTCAACCACACAGAGCAGATCTTCAACCGCGGGACCGGCCTCTGCAAGGCTAAAGAAGGTACGCATCCGCTAACTCTACACACACGTCAGCCACAGCCGGAAGGTACTGGTTTCGATCCCCAAAGTCTACCTGTAATGGCAATGGGATATTACAGAGGAAGATGGTCTCACCCCTCCCTACGTCCTAATGACATCTAAAGAAATCCCTGTAACTCTCTTTGGATAAAAGCATCTGCTAAATGACTAAATAAAAAATCATAAAAAGTAAGTTAGAGTTAGTTAAGTGTACTGGCTAGGGTGTTCAACTCACAGACAAAAGGTTCAGAGTTTGATCCCCACTGTATGCAGACTAACCTGTAGGCATCCAGGAGCAAGATGCAAGAAGATGAATTGGCGCCATTGTCTAAGATGTATTCGGTAATCCTATTGGTTATAAGGCCCGCCCTGTGACCCTCCCCCAGGGTTGAGCTTTGCGTGCGGGGAGAGGTACGCTACGCTGCCGCTCAGTGGGGGCCACGGCAGCCCCATGAAGCTGATGAGCCTGGAGGAAGCCCAGGCCCGCTCCCTCGGCCCAGATCACCCAGTCCACCGCGAGCGCCAGCGGGAAAACAGCCTGCCGGACACCAGCACCGCCACGCTCTACCACACCGTCTTAGACATCTCTGACAGCAAGTAGGAAACTGGGGGACGGGATTGTCGAATGTAATCCCAGACGAAATGCTCTGGGTTTGAATCCAAATGCATGCTTTCTAACTGTAGGCTTTGTTTAATGCTGTTTACCTGTTTGTTTGTTTGGTTATGGGTCATTATGTATGAGCAGTTTGGATTGACTTGATGGACTGCTGCTGAATGTATTCCAGGAATTTGAGTAGTTTTATCCAAGTGATCTAATTTGCCAATTCAGTACCTATTGCACTTCTAACTGTCCCTGGAAGTTACACACAGTTCAAGGTGTTTCCCTCTTGGGAGGTTTAATCCCCTTGCCCTTCAGAAGGCTTACGGTTAGGAGGTGTTGTTAATGAGGGCCTGTGAAGCCCTTAGGCACTGTAACTATGATTCAGGGCTGTACAAATACATGACACTCAAAGTGCTGAATGTCCGTTCTTTAGGAGGAAATTTTCTGGGAAATCTAAGAAGTGGAAGTCCATCTTCAACCTGGGGAGGTCTGTGAACGAATCCAAGGGCAAACTGAGCCGGAACGGCAGCGTGTTCATCAGAGGACCAAACACAGGTAACATCTCACCTTATCCACAGGGTTACAACAGCCAACTGTTTCTATACGACCATCCTCTTGTTAAGGTGGGCAGGCCACCGTAATGGCTAACTGCTTGAGCAAGAGGCTACCTGCCCCTTAATGACATGCATCTGAGTTCACTGTAAGTGTCTGTTCAATTAATGAATAGGTAAATATCAAGGTTAAGCCCATCATTATGGGATAGATTATTATGGGATACATTATGGCATCATTATGGGATATCCGTGGAGTTTGTTGCTCATCAACCAAACAGGTTAGACCTGAGCTGGAATGGTGTCAGGTGTCAGTGGTCCTTGTTGGAGAACAAGATGGAGAAAACTCCATTCTGAAAGGCCAGTACTAACAATACAGTCTATTTTAGGGGAGCCTGGACGTGGGAACTTGGGAAGATATACAGCTATACACTGTAGTATAGTGGATAACCAAGAATCCTGTAAGAGCAAGGCTAAACCACAAGTAGTAGTTATGGTTTAAAGATAGAAAACAACAACAGTGATTGGAGGAACGGTAGAACAAAGAACCATGCAGGCAAGGGGCTGAGGTTGTTGTAAAATGGGACTGCAGAAACTGGTTTACAAGCTACAACGGCTACAAGCTTATCATGGCAAAGGGTGAACGAATACAAAGGCCATACACTTGAAATGTGATACAGATTTAGACTTAGTAAATTAAGATCATACGTTAATAATTTAACTAATCATTTGTTCTAAAGATATCTCCTCCTCCCAGTATGTATGGAGTGGAACAGAGACAGAGTATCGTTTTGTGTTGTGTTATTAATAAAGTTTGATTGTATTATTTCCCAGACAAGGCAGCTCTCCGCCCAGCCAGGAGCATGGACTCGTTGTGCTCTCTACAAATAGGTAACATATTCAGCATTCAGGGGTACCATTCATTCATATACTCTCCTATACACTCACACTACGCTTTACTGCTAGTTGTAGTTTTATACAGTAATATACATTGTATATATCGTAAGATATATATATTTGATTTAACCTCATTTGCATTTTAATTGAGAACCCTTTCCTCCTAGATGACGACAGAACAGGAAGTCCCCCCGGCGGAGCCAACGGCGCCTTGAACCCGGACGCCAAGTCCCGGACGCTGGGCTCGGACTCTCTGTACGACCTGAGGGAGGAGGACCAGCGGTGGGACTTCAAAGGGAAGACCACCCCGACGACCAATCAGAGAGAGGCGGCCGGCTCCTCCTCCTCCTCGCCACCTCAGAAGACGCTTCCGGAGCAGCTCAAGGTGTTCAAAGGGGATGACCTCCCCGGGTTCAAACCCACGTCTCCCAAGAACCGGAGGATGTTATACTCAGGCTCCACCCACCACCACCCCGGCGCGTCCAAACCCTCCTTCCCGGGAAGCCTGTTCCCGCTGGAGTCCTCCTCGCCGAGGCACCAGCGCAAGGCCGTCAACATCTCCGAACCCTTCGCCGTGTCGGTGCCGCTGCGCGTCTCGGCGGTCATCAGCTCCAACAGCACGCCGTGCGGCGCCCACGTCAAGGATAAGACCGCTGCCGCCGCGGGGGGCATCAAGCCCGTCCTGGGGGAGGGCAGCAGCAGCAGCAACAGCTCCAGCAGCTGCTCGTCACTGCTACAGCTCGAAACAGACGGCCGGGGGAAACAAGCGGGGGACGTCCCGGAGCGGGCGACCTCTGACCTCAGCTCAACCGGTAGGGGATGTTAGCTTTCGTCCCATGGGATGAATCTGCTACAGTTGATTGTACCTGACGGCAACACATTACAGGGTAGTACCGGTTTACACCAGTAGGTGGTGCTCCATGCACTGTAAGTCAGTCTGGCATGAAGGTAGACGCATTCTATGGCTGTGGGTCATTGTACTGACTTTCCTGGTGATTATGCCCATGATGCATTGCTTTTGCGCAGATCCTCACCTTAACTACATCAACTCTTGACATAAACCCAGCCATCTCTAATGTTTTAATGAATTTTATGTACTCGCATAATTCATGCATTTTTTTGGTTGTATCTTCCCGGTTAAATGCACTTATTGTAAGTCGCTTTGGACAAAAGCAACAAGTCAATAAATGTTATGTAATGTAGTACCTAAATGTAACAGCTCACGTAGCATACTTCTACCTGAACTTCATGCTATATAGTCTATATAGTTGATCCTGGTCCCATTCACATGTTATTATTATCCTCTGATGTGATGCCTTTGAACTTCTAGATCAAATTCTCCTCTTTCCTGCATTCTCTTATCTCCTCTTTATATCATGATACAACATATGACATATGACATATTATGATATAATAGAGAGATTAAGATAAGATAGTAGCCTACTTTATTGATCCAAGATGGACAATTCTGGAAATATCATTATAAATACTATAAATATCATATAACATTATTGATTGGATGCTCAGATCCACATATACCTGATTGTTTAGTACAGAGTACTCTTTAGAGAATCACTGAATTTTTATTATAATTTATATTTAATCACTCTAGATCCCAATGAAAGAGCAGCACAAGATGTTGGCGAAGGGAAGGGTCTTTCTAAACTGGAATGTTCTGGAGAACATTTAACATCATCTCATGGGAAACTGGTAATTTTTATTTTTTTCAATTAAGAAAATACAATTTTAATTGTATTCTTCTCATTCTGTACCATAATATTAAGTAATGCTAATGCTCGATAACAGATCTTCTCATTATCAGTATATATAGTTGTGTTCATCATGATAATAATGGATGAGGCTTATTATAATGTATCATCATCACCCCTTGCCATTTTGAGTACATACACTCTAAGACGTCTGTTGATCAAGATACATATACATCAAACAATTCGATTTGATTAGATAAACTAATTAACTAATCCTAATTTGGCTAATATCGATCAATGAATGTGTAATCTTCCAGGACAAGGGATCTTCTCCCAGCGTGCAAGAGCTGTGGTCGGACCTCCACCACCATGAACTGAAGATCACTGAGCCTGAGCTGGACCTCCTGGATAAAACCTTCAAGCCCATCTTCTGTCCCGAGGGCTCCTACGAAATCTCCTCTCTACGAAAGAGCTCCACTCTGAGCTCTAGTGAAGACCTGAAGACCAAGTTTGGAAGAGGAGGACCGTCCCAGAGAAGCTCCAGCTCACCCACTCTCTCTGTGTTCCACGGCGGTCCGAAAGCTTCCACTCTCACTTTGACCGATCTCCCCACGTCTACAGGACCCAACCGCGTCAGGAAGCTAGCCTCAGAGTCGGACATCTTGCTTCCCTTCTACCAAAACATGGACTTTGCGGGCGGAGATAAAAAGCTGAACCCTTTTCCTTGTGCTACTTCAAAAGATGAGAAGATGAGCAAACTACACAGTGCCTCAATGGCCAAGTCTACGAGCTTGGATACCTCTACTGATATCAAACACTGGCAGGTTCTCTCTGGGAACAAAAGTATGGATTTCACTCAAGCCAATCTTTTTGAAAATACAGTGCCTCCAGTGGATGACACTGGAGACAGGGGATTATTAGAAGGAGCAAGTAAAGATGCAGTGGAAATAGAGACGTATGAAAATCACAAACCATCAGAGGAGGTTTTGATGGAAACCACTTCCACCAAGACTTCATCTGAGGCCAGACAGGAACCCCTGGCAGAGGTTGAAAAAGCTGCAAAAACTTCCAAATGTTTGGTAGACAGACCAAAGACATCCTCTGAAGATGGAAAGGACCGCCTAACAGAGGTTCAGAAAGTGGCAACATCGTCTAAACATTTGGTGGACAGACCCAGGACTTCCTCTGAAGGTGGACAGAAACCCCTGGCCCAGATTCCGAGAGCAGGGATATCATCCATACGTTTGGAGGACAGACCCAAGACTCTGGTGTTCCACCACCTGGATGAAGACGAGGCGTGTACGGGACACTCGGAGGAGCTGGACCTGGTGGAGTCCTGGGATGAGCTGAGCTCCTGCTCCAGAGAGTGGGTCACCAGTCCTCTCCACACGCCTGAAATAGAAGATCTGTTTCGCACCCACCTGCTGCTCGCCCCACCGTCCTCCACCTTGAGCCCAGCGGACAGAGGAGGAGGAGGAGGAGGAGGAACTTCATCTCAACCACTGAATATTAACAAGTCCTACCCTGCGAGCAATGGCACCCCCTCAGGAATCCCCGTCTCTCAGGGTCAGGGGAACGCAGAAGAACCCGAGGAACCCAAAGTGCCTCGTTTCCAACTTCTACTCCCCAGGACGAATGGGACCGGCCACAACGCCGCACCGCAGCAGACGGGTAAATGCGGCTCAGCAATAAAACCAAAGAACAGCAATGGTAACATTAACCCGTTGACTCAGCGGTTCCGCAGGCAGATGTCCCAGGAGGCATGTCCTACTTCTGTGAGGAAAGAGGAAGGCTCAGCGCCCAAGCACGCTCGGCCGTGTTCGCTAAATCTGGACCTGGTGGGGCGTCGCTGCATCCGAGACATCTCCAATCAGCAGCAGGGCCGTAACCTTCAGGAGCCGACCCCCTTCCAGCGAGGGCCGCTGCCCCAGCGGCCCGTAGACAATGGAGCGGAAGCCCTGGAGCTGGAGCTCTTCCTGAACAACAGCCACGCCCCCCTGCGGAGAAACTCGGCCCCTGTTAGCGTGTCTTCGGTGCGCACTGCCTTCATGATCAAGACGAGCCAGGCCAAGGCCGTGCCTGTCATCCCGCCTAAGGTGCAGTACACGCAGATCCCTCACTTGCGCCAAGACAGCGACCTCCACGGCATGGTCCGCCAACAGGAGAACCAAAACCCCAAAAGAACCGACACACAGGAGCAGACCCCGGTGCCGGCTCAGCCCGCGGCCCAGGCGACGACGGCAACGACAGCCGTGGCGCTCAGGAAGAAGGAGGAACTAGAGAACAAGAAGCCCGTTCTGAGACACCAGAAACATGCTCCTGCAGAGAAACCCCAGGAACCCCCCCAGGAGGCCAAGAACGGAGCTGCTCGGGACCCAGAACCACAGGTCACGATGCGGAAACCCGCAGCCGCCCCTGCCCCTCCCGCAGACACGGACGTCTTCCTGGATTGCCCACGGCCCAACCGCCCCAACATCCTCCAGAGACCCTCCTTCAGGAACCGGCAGAGGCCCCAGAGTCTGATCCTGCTCAGCCCGCCCTTCCCCATCATGGACTTCCCTCCCCTGGACGACAGCAAGCTGGTGCTCTCCCCCAAGAGGAGCCTCAATGATGCCACATCCCTGGCCAGGCGGGAGGAGGCGACCGCGGGAGTGAACCTCCGCAAGACACCGGCGGAGGGCAAGGGGCTCCAGAACAAGATGACCATCCCCAAGAGCGGCCAGCGGCTGGAGACGTCCACCAGCTGCTTCTACCAGCCCCAGAGACGCTCCATGATATTCGAGAGCCGGACCCAGCGACAGATCGAATGACTCATTCACCCCCCCCTATTCGCACATCAACAACACTTCACTGGATTTTTTAATGACTTCATGTATTTAAGGAGTTCATTGGCTGGTCGTTAGCGCGGCGGTTAATTGGTCCAGGGAAACAGACTGGTGAATAGTGACGGTTGTTTAGAAGGATGATGTACTTGTGGAAGTCGTGGAGGAATCAAAGGTCAGTGAAAGGTCTTAGCAGATGGCGCTAAAAGGTATATTGTGGTTATGGAGTGTTATATAAGGAATGAATAAAACAAGACATCCAGTTTAAAGGTAGGCCTAGCCCAACAGTTAAAGTGGGGGGTGGAATTACGTCTAGGAAAGTGGATCTACAGGATGATGGATTGTAAAGAATGAATGGCTGTTTTCTTTATTCAGATTTCCTCTTGTAACTGACTTTATATGTACAATAATACCATCTGTACTCTCCCCTTTTCACAGCTGTAATAGAGATGTATTCTGTCAACAATTTATTCTTATATATATTCAGATTTCGCTGACGTCCATTTGATTGAGACCAGAGCAGACTACTTTTAGATGGACGTTTTTATGTCACTATGTTACTGATTGAGTAGTTTGAGTATGCTATTGTATGTTGTACATATAGAGCTGAAGTGTCCCATTGCATTACCATGCGTTAAATAAAGGGAAAACGCATCACTGTCGCATGTAATTCTGGGCGCATTTTCAACAGAGTCTTGCCTTTTGATTCTACTGTAGTCTATACCGCTAGAAACTATTTTATTTATTCCTATACTATTTTACAAAACAGGGACTGAAGTGACTAATTGTGTCAACGATAAGATGACCACATTTCAATATTTAAAAGACAAATCCTTTGCATTTGTTTAATCACAACAACATACTGGATTTATATTATATGTTGACCAAAAGATTTAAGTTAATTTTATTTTGTAATCTTACTGTGTAAATTCTGTCATTTTCTTCTTATTTTATAAGAAGTAGAAGTATGAATTTAAATGGACAAAGCTCAGTTTAATGCTATCAAATTATTGACATTCTTGTGAAGTACTTCCTGTGTCTCCTTAACTGAAGGGCTGAATTTTTATAGATATATTTTCTCAGTGCGTCTGTGAGTGAGATAGCGATCCTCAAACAAACTGACATTTTTTGTGCACTTGTAACGTAACCTGAAATGATGTACAGGACACTGCCCAAGTCTGCTTCTTACTGTACAACAGAAACATGATATAGAAAGTGTAAATATAGCCCATATTTTGAAGATATGAGAGAGGAAACATCCCTCTTGTGTATTTTGCTAGATTTCAGGGAAATACACGTTTGTCAGACGTTGTCCATGACTGAAACTTAACACAAAATCACAACCAAACTTAAGCTCAAATGCCATCAAAAACTCTGGATGGAAGCCATTTGGTCTTGAAACTCAGGACGAATATTAGAAGTGTTCATTGGTCTTACATAGCTTGTTTTTCAAAGAAATCTTGTCTTCAATTGGAGAAAAAAAAGGCCTTATTTGACCGTTAATATTAGTTTAGAGAGAGTGTGTTTGTATGTACGAATGGAAGTATTCAAAGCCATCAATAATTGTTTTCATTGATGTTTTATTGTTTTCTTTTGTATTGTTTTATGAGAACAGGTATTCCTCTATGTGGATATTATCTGTCAATAAAAATATATATATATATTTACATTGTTCTGGTCGCTGTACAATTGTTATCTGTTACCGGTATCTGGCATTCAGCCATAACTATGAATATAAATTAACCAGAAAGGAAAACAAGAGCTCTTATTTATATAAGTTCTGCTGTATGTAGCTTCTAGCACACACACATTTAGGGCATGTAGCAGACACTGTTGTCCACTGTTGTACAACCATTCATACACCGACGGCGGTGTCAACCATGCAAGGCGACAGCCAGCTCGTCAGGAGCAGTTAGGGTTAGGTGTCTTGCTCAGGGACACCTTGACACTCAACTAGGGTGGGCCAGGGACCAAACTAGCAACCTGCCGGTAACAAGTCAACCCACTCTACCTCCTGAGCTACAGCTGCCCCACCCGGCAAGACCAAACTACAAACACGCTAAGCTTTGAAGGGATGAACTGGTTGGAAATTCTGAAACACAGAGAAGAAGTTTCACACACGCACACACTTGTCACTTTTGCGCTTCACTTCTCTAATACATTTTTCATGACTGCATTTTTAAATAAGCACCTCAAAGCTGAATGTCAGACATCACTGAAGCAATAACTTCATTCACTATG
>OOFG01063362.1:0-11324 GCA_900323295.1 Molva molva | reverse complement strand
ACACTCAGACACACACACACTCAGACACACACACACACACACACACACACTCACACACACACACACTCACACACACACACACACACACACAAACAAACACACACACAGACCCACACACACACACACACACACACACACACACACACACACACACACACACAACCACACACACACACACACACACACACACACACACACACACACACACACACACACACAGCTATCTAATCTTTCCCTCTGTGAGTCAGGTATCCACCCTTCCCACATTGCCCTTGGACGAAAGAGGAGATTAAACAAGTCTTTTGTTCTCTTCTATCGTTATCGTACTTGAAGAAACGTATAACAACGTATTGTAATTTAAGAAATGCATTGTGTTTAATTATTGCGTAACATTTACAGAAAAAAACAAAAACCTTTGTGTTTGTCAGTCAATAAATATTACGGCTGATACTGACCTACTCTTAAAGTGGCAATCTCAAAGATCTTAGTTTCGTTCTCCTGGCGAATATGGCAAAAAAACTGTCCGCCTAGACACAAAACTGCTGTCTGCGTTCGCTCAGCCATAACCTCTTCTGGAACAACCACTGCTTGGTGATGGAAAACGTGTCACTAACTGCGCCTCTTGTGATTTTAATGCATGAAGGGAAAGTTGCAACCGACACCAAGTTCGTAACATTCATAATTCTTTCATCAGTGAGACACAGCTTCAATCCCCATTGTGTTACCTCATTTGGCAATGAAATGAATGGACATTTTAGATTTAAATGAAAATGAGAGCTCTTCGAGATTGACACTTTACGATCTTATACCTTTCGGACATTTGTCTGGAAGTATGCTGACGCTAGTTCAGGCACAACTTACCACGTGTGAGTGTGTGGGCTGGCTCCTCAGCGCCTGGTTCCACAGAACTGAGGTCGCAGGGCGACGCACCACTGCTGGCGAAGCTCTGCTCCGATTGGCCAGTCCAGCTGCTCTCTGAAGTGGGTGCAGTGCTCCAAAAGCTGGCCGTCGAGCAAACACTGTGGCGGGCAGCTGTTGGAAACAAACCAATCAACAACAACAACAACAACAACAACAACAACAACAACCACAACCACAACCACAACCACACACACACACACACACACACACACACACACACACACACACACACACACACACACACACTTCAGGGAACGCCCAAACACAGTGGTGGATCTGAAAGCTGTGGTAAATTTAACTCCCTGCATTATTTAATGTGCTTTGATTTAACAAAATTAAAGCATAGAAAAACAATTGTTTGCCCTTGATTTAGGTTGCTTAATTATTCTGATGTAACGTTTGCTATTACAATGTATTATACATTTTCCTTTTTCCACTAATGTTATGGGTGTTTCCTCCTTAGCTATTTAAGGACAAAAGGTCAGAGTTCCATGGCATCATTTTAACACAGGCCTGTAAAACGCATCACAACTGTAACTATGATAAAGGACCATATCAATAAACATAACTTACTTATTAAACCAAATGCAGGATTAATTCCTCTTTCTCCCTGATAGATTGCAGACTCGGAATAGGGAGTCTTTTCCGGTATTTCTTGTTTCCTGCCATCATTCATCTATCCATCTCTTTATCCACTTTACTTTTACCCAGCCTAAATTCCATATGTCTCTATCTGTGTCTTCTTTAGTTAAATTTAATCTCTCTAACTCCGTCCCTCTTTCTACCATCGATAAATGAGCGAGATTGGGGGCGCTTGCTCATCTGCTGGAGTGAAGGAAATCAGATAGAGAAATGCCAGCGACGTCCATCTGTCTCGCCATTATCAGTCCCATTTTATAACGACTCAGGGTCACACCGGCTCTTGCTCCTAAATTACCGTCTAAAATGAAACCTTTTAATCATTGGTCACAGCGCCTTAACTCTTATCTGCTAATAAAAAAGCAACAAGATGAGACCTATGAGTAACAAAGGTTAAAAGAGGGACGATTTTAACGTTCAAAAACAGGCTTTCAAAAAATGTTTTGCAAAACGAATGGGCGAGTGCCAGGGAGCTTGTAGTTTTTTAGTGCAATTGCAAAGCACTATAATGCCCTGTCCTGTTCTCAACTGTCCGGCTGCTGGAGCCTTGTCATTACAATGACTGTTCAAGGGCAAGGGCCCTAGCACACAAACCAAACCAGTAGGCGACAGGGCTTTCCCCTATCAAACACCCCTTGGTTACCCTACTGTTATCTAGGAGGGCTTGCGCTGTTTTTAAGCGTTTAATCTAAACTTTAAGTACCTTGACTTTGGACAGTGCTAGCTCGCACTAAAAGCTTAATTTTATTTATTTATTGGTAGTCTCACAAATCAAGACTTTATACTTAAAAGTCAGACAAGCAGACAAGCTCAAATCTGGGTGAAACAAAATAGTTTGTTTAGACCAATTATGTTGCTGGATCAGTAAACGCATAATTGGCGCCCAAACTCGGCCAGCTGTAGTAAACTGTAAAATAGGTTCTGTAAAGGATCAAATCAACACAGAGGAGACTGGCAACTGTAGAAATACACATATTAAAATCCCATTCTCAAAGTTGAATCCACTCTCGTAAATTTGTTTTCTTGAAGAGAATATCTCCATAGCCGTACAGGAAATATGGCGTAACTCCGTCCCTTGCAGCTTCTAGTTTCCAGCCCAGGCTCTGAGCCGTCTCCCCCAGGAGGTTCTGCTGTAACATAGTAAGACTGCTATATCCAAGATTAACTTATTGGAGGCGTAATCAAAATCATCCTGATACATTATTGCAAAGGATAACACAATAATGACATGGACTTATTTCCATTGTGGTCCCTGTTGTTAACAATGGCAAACAGGAGCATACGGCAGAGGCAGAATCCCATTCAAAAAACAAACAAATACACATCCACTGTTAAAAAACATCCTAAAGCAATCAAAATACCATTTACATTGCTACTTTTTCAAGTAGCCAGTTTTAATAGGCTACAGCTCACAATGAGTTAACCCCCCCCCATGCAGACTATGGAACAATAGCCAAGTCATTATCCACATAAGTACATGCACACACAGGCACACACATCCATATCTCAGTGTGTGAGTGACATCCTGCTTTAGCGCCACACACAGTATTTTATTCACGCTGACATCCCCACTTGTGACTTCATGACCTTTATATATACCATCTATATCATCAATACCATCTTGTATTTATAGGCATGCCACGGCATCACAGGACAACACTCAGATCTTCCCACACCACCGGTGCTATGTAGAGCCTAAGTGGATTCCAGCTAGTTCCTGCTGCTTCTGCCACTATACCAACTGTGTCCAGTAGACAAAGGAACCTGGGTGTGTTTGTTTAACGAGGATGTTTCAGATGCTATCACATTGGTGTTTCTGTTCGCACTGATTGCTCTGCAGACAGCTCCATTTGCCCCGATGGAACACGCATGCCCATAATAAATTATCTCAATGACCAAGATTCCCACCGATGTTAGGGTGTAAAATGACGTACAAGTGTTTGGTATGGTGTTTTTGACTTATTACGAATGATCACTTAATAATACAGTAAGTGACGCATCTTTGTTGGGTAAACTAGCTTGGAATGCATTCCCATGCCAAAACTGTGCATCTAGGAAAGCAAGGGAAGGCAAAGCAAGGGTTTGATAGTGTGCAAGTGTATTGGGTATTACATCTGATTCCAATGCACTTCCAATTTGGGTTAAGCCAATGCTATGTTTACCGTCACACTTCAGCTGAGTGCACCAAACATGTTGGTGTTATTTTATATATCTTATATGTCATTTGGATAGGTAGATATTGCTGCAGAGTTGTTGCCATCAGGCAATACACATTAAAAAAAGTTATAGGGCACAAGCTGCCTTAAAAACTGTTCCATTGCTGAAAGCCTTTAAAAATCGGTAATCTGTAGCAAGGCATGAGGTTTTAGATAAAGCTGAGTGATGTGAAAGTTGCAAAGCTTTATTAAATAGCACACTGCAATTGTCTTCTTCATGCAGTCAAGCATGTTTTCGTGTCTCACACGGCTTTTATCCATGGCATGCTGTGCGTGGAGTGGATGTTCTGACTGTGATGGCTTAGTGATGGGGAGGGAGGGGGTGGTGCGTGCCGTACCTTTTACCTGAGGTGGAGGTGGAGGGGAAGGCCAGGGGTTCTCATCGAACAGAACCCAAGCATTCTGCGGTGTGGGCGGAGCCAAGCCGTCTGATGAAGGATCAGCAGGGGCGGAGCTAGACTCCAAGAATCCATGAGCCACTGAAAAGAATGCACAATATAAACAATGTAGACAGCTGTGAATGGCTGCCATATTGCAAATGAAATATATTTCCATGTTTTATTTTTCCAAGTTTGCAAAGAAGGGTGTATTCCATGGTTAAGTTAAAATAGGTTTGTAAAATGTGCATATATTGATGGGAGGTTGAACGTTCAATTTGGGTTGCACAATTGAAAACATGGTTACACAGTGTGAGTGTGTATGCCCATCGAAAGACATAATGCAAAGTTTAACAATATATGTATTTGTATCATAGCCAATAAAATTGTATAAGTAACGGAGATACTGAACATTTACAGATGCACGTCTGTGGCATGTTACTTCCTGCCTGTTACAGCTATTCAACAGCGTACAACAACTCTGCCTTTTACGAGTTTAAAGCGTCTGAAGCTGCCAGCGAGGGCTCCACGGTTCTTCAAATAAGTGTTGATCCCTTAGCCCACCCCGCCCTTCCTCAGGCACCTGTTCAGACACCAGATAGTCTGCGCTGGTCTCGCTGTTTACTCCGGTGGATGAGGTAGAGAATTCCAAATGCACTGCCCTGTAATGTTTTTCTCTCTCTCTCTTTTAAGTAGACATCAAAATATCAGCAGCTGTAGATGCAACTGCCAACACCCTTCTTACTCCCGTAGAGAAGGGCCTGTTTGTGAGTTCAATGTGCTGGAAACAACACATAGGAACTTGAAATGGGATTTGATCTCTCAAGCACGCCAGCTGTGTGTACGCCTGTTAGTCTTGCTTTGTATGAGAAAAAAGCAAGACGTTGTTTGTTGTAAATTATCTGTACAAATATTAAGCCTGCCAGTTAATGTCATCAAACATTTTTCCCTCCCATTGTAGATGTACTTATAAATAGTACATCTAGATTATTTGAAAAAGTTATATATAGATTATTTGAAAAAGTTGACATACTTTGTAGAATAGTTGGATAATATGTGTATGGAAATGAGCTAAAGAACGACCATAGTAGGCATCACTCCACTGTAGTCAACAGAGAGACTTGTGGTACACCTCGCAAGAAGCACTGCACCGGTAGCTATCTCGAATGTGGTGTAAGTGCATGCTTGTGTGGAACCAGCTAAATAAACTCGAACCGAATACAATGAATGACTTATATTACCGTTAAGGAGGGACAGCTTTACCTGTTTGATGCTCCGTTTGGTTTCCCAAGCCGTCATCCACAAACTCCACCCAGCCCAGCCTGTCTGGACGAGGACAACCATTGGCCGCAGTGGCCATGATCAGTGTGTGTGCGTGTGCGTGTCTGTGTGTGTGTTGGAAGTGCTTTAGCACCAGATACACACATGCTCAGCAGTTTCCACTCATATCTGGATCTGTGGAGGAGACAAAAGAAAAAGAAAACAAACTTGTTTAGGCACACAGAAAAGTAAATCAATCCATCTCCTCTACAAAACACACACCCACACAGTGAAGCTAGTTTCATACTATGGCTGGCCGTCAAGATTGGCATAGATGGCTTTCCCAAGTACTTTGGAAAACGATACGATAATTGCTTATAATGCAATCTTGAATCCTGTTGTCATGTAGCTCACAATGCAACAAGGGTGTGATTGTTGCTAGTGCCTTTCCAGCACGGCGGGAAATGCTGCTCACAAGTCGGATATTAAGTCACACGAAAAGTGCAGAACCATGAGTTCCTCCGCCCACCGAGGCCAGAGATGGACCTGGGCGATAATTAGATGAGGAACATTGAGCACAGAGCATAATAAGTATCAAAGATAGAGTTAGGATGTGATTAAAACAATGCAATCAAGAAGGCGGGAGGGGTATTTTCTGGTGACTACACACATTCGTTTTTCTTTCCAGATCACTGATAAAGAATTAATCTGTGGGGGCTGGGCCACATGAAATGATCAAAACTATCATATGAGATAGTTACTATCATATGAGATGGTTACTATCATATACCTCTGTGACCATTTTCACTTCCAAATAAAAGTTTTACCAAAAAACAAATACAAAGTTCTGTTTAAAAAAAAGCAGATAAGTGGATTCGACATGATCCACATTGCGGTACATTCATGTGTAAACCACTATATGAAACGGTTGTGGCGTATGGTAGAGTTAAGGCAGCGTTTTGAAGGCATGGAAGAGGATCAGTGTTGGGAGGAAGATAAGAGGAGGAGTGTCAGCGTGGGAAACAGGAAACATTTGTTCTCCAAATAGGAAGACAGATGGACACGCTGCAACTGTCTGATAGCACACACACTGCCATAGTATGTTCCTATATCGTCAACATCACAGAGAATTCTCTCTCTCTCTCTCCCTCTCCCTCTCTCCCTCTCCCTCCAGAGGGGTTGTTGGCCTGAGAGCAGCAAGCAGGCCAATGTTTGGACGTAATCAACACACCCATGTCCTCACCATCGCAGCACTTTCAAACTCACACAGTGACCCCGCTGTTTGACCGTGGAGAAATGAATGCCATCAATCATCCAAAAGGAGTTGAATGTCTGTCTCGGGGTATTTGGCAGGGGAAGCAATTATCATCGTGTTGCTACAGGAGTTTGTCTGTAACCAAGAGAGGTTAGGTTGAAGCTTTTTTTTACATATTTTTGTGTGTGTTCATTTCGTAACTATATCACAGTTTTAAATGTTATTACGGCATAGAGGGAGACATTTATTTTTTAACGGACAGTGCAGTGGTGTTGCAGAACGGAGAGAATTGGCCAGACTAAGATAAACAGAAAGGCATCAGGAGTACATAGATGTGGATTGTTCTGCTCTCGGGGGTCCTGTCCAAACCCCGGCTTGATGCCAGGTCACGCACGTCTGTTGCGCGCTTGAGAAAAACAAACACCAATATTGATCCACTGAACAGGCGCAGTTCAACATGTGGGTGAGAATCTACTTTGCAGACATTTAAGTAGGAAATAACAATTGCGGAATTGTTGAACATAGGCCTATATATCTATTTCTTTATATTGTTGGTCAGTTCCTATATTATCTTACTGACTCCTCCGCCCCTATCATTTCCATTTAAAAAACTTTTTTTATAAGTTCCCCTACATTGTAAGGGTAATACGACAGTTGCGTCAATGACACCGGGTAGATCGGTTCAAAAGTTTACTGGAAGAACCGCAGCCTACTTTACTTTCTACTTGGACTCTAGGCTGAGTGCTCAACGGATAGCAAGTCGAAGCACCGTCCTGCAACGTCTATGCGGTCGTCCCCTGAACCTGTTGAATGACGTCATTCACTAGCCATAAAGTAAACAGTAGATCGTTTCGTACAAAAAAGTACGAAACGATCCCTAACGCGGATGGCACTACGCAGCATGTCACGTCGCATACACCAGTCGAAAAACATACAGCCTAGTTTAGTAGAAAGGTTGCCAAAGTATCTATCAGTTAACATGCGGTTGGGCACCGACATCTTTTCAGTATCGAGGCACTCCGTTGCTACAAAAACAAAGTAGTGTTCACATACCTGTAGTCAATTGTTTCGGTTTTTCGTGGGCTACTGCGACAAAACGCCGCTGAGTAGCTCTTCCATGTAGGATTTGTTCAACAAAAGTGCAGTGCGCGCGACGCAGATCCCGGATGATCCGCTGTCTGACAATGCGTGACTGAACAAGCACCGCGCGCCGCTCCTACCGGCCTGCGATTGGCCAGGCTGGTCTCCCGGAATCTGCATGTTTTTACAGGACAAATAAAGAGTCATCGAGGAGACGCTCCAACTATTTATGAACCACATACGCTGTTTGGTTGGATGTTGTTCAATGTGTTGTTGTTGTGTTGTTGTGTTATTTCGTTTTTTGTTTGTTCTTTTGTTAAAAGAAGATCCAATACATTATATCAAGTATGCTATGAATAAAATAATTAACAATAGGACTGTGTAGGACTGTGTAGGACTACATTAGGCTATGTACAAGGGTTACAATGTTTATTCACTATGAAGGCTGCATTTCGACATGAGAAATTACACAACACTAGATTTGGACTGTGAATAGCTGGCGCATTGCTTGGATTGTTCTTATGCCATTTCATTGTGGCCAATATGCCTGACTACAAATAAAGATTTAAACTTTAACTTTCAGCTTAAGTTTCAGTTCTAGTATTATATTTTCAATAAATAGACCTATTAAGCTATCTCAGACGAAGCAGGCCTGACCATTATGTATCTGGATTACGTAGGCTATAGATAGCTATAATGCATTGATTTATTTATGACATTTTTTTTGTTGTCTACTTGGGTTATAAATACAGGATTTGTTTTTAATGAAATAAATGTTAAAATATAATTGCTAGTGTGTAAGGCAATTAGTAACGCCCATTTTAATTTAGAACATATGTAAGTGGCAGCAAACTAATTAGGCCTAAGCTTACTCACACTACAGACCCTTTCCACAGAGGTGTCATCGTAGTGTGTCACATGTGTGCTCATAACATAACAATAATTATGGGTCTGCTAATTGTATGTACCAGGGCACGGGTAGTAGACTTATCTTCACTAGTTTAGCCTAGTACAAGTGCCATGGTACATAAACGGAGCAGATGGCTCTGTGAAAAGGGTATATTATGTCACTCTTTAAAATTAAACTCTTTTAAAATAGAGGGCGTTGAATCGAATGTTTATATGCCTAAAACCTGCATTATTGACTTAATACCAGTAGATGGCACCAAATAACTATATATCTTCTCTCCTCGCTCTCCTCGCTTCCTACACGGTTCCACTCAACTCATACCAGCAAAATAAGGCAGGTTTGCAATGGGATAAATATATAGTAGAAGTCTCTTAAACACACACACACACACATACACACACACACACACACACACACACACACACACACACACACACACACACACAGAAATGGCAGTCCTCACAATTAGAGCCATCATCATCACATTTATGTTTTATGTGTTTTTAATCTATGATTTTGCAATCATTTCATCATTATAATTGCAATACAATGATGAAACAGATATAAGATGTGTGCTCTAGTTTCCACATCACCTCACCACTATAACTAAGATGGTGGTTTGCACATTCTTCTTTGTGTCAAAGTAATTAATGACAACCGTTTGTTGACTTCTACTATAACAAGCACATTATAATTTTCAAGTGAAAATTCTGCCTTCATTCTTGTTTTATGGGATGTGTGCAATTCACTGTGCCTGGCCTGCTGTTATTGCTTGTTTGCGAAGGTAACAAGCACTACTGGCAAAATTAATGACTGAAAGGTAGCCTACACTTTTTGTCTAATCAAGCAGCTATTTATGCAAATAATGGCTACATTGGGGCCTGGGTAATATCAAAAGGTCTTGAACATTTGTTGTTGATCATTTAAACCAGCACTTCAACAACCCTCACCCATAACCTTTGTTCAAAATAATTTTAAATGATGAGTGTTAAAATAATAAATCCATCCACCCACACTGCAATCAAGCCAGATATGTATTTTTGACTACTAGTATGAACTTGTTGAACCTTCAACGTACAGGGACCAGAAGGTCAATAAATGTTTATTTTGTCACTCATTCCGCATGGCAATTGTCATACAAATTTCGCAGAATAAAAATGGAACTTTCTAATCTCAATATCTCAAAACTCTTTTAGTTTTTGTATTTATTTCGAACTGACAACAGTGGTTCAAAAAGGCTGAAAGTAATATCCCTGCCAGCTATCTTCTATACAATCATAACCTCTCTTCCTTCTCTTTTCATCTCTCTCTCTCTCCCTCTCTCTCCATTCCCCCCCGCCAGGCTTTCGTCATTTATTCCCTCCACATGCTGCTAATTCATCCCCCGTAGTTAATCTACTTTCATTGAAATTAACATGCCCCAGGCTCCCCATCTCTTTGCCTCGCCCGAAGCCCACCACCCTTCGTCCACCACCATCCACCCTCCCCAAACTCCACGGACACGTATTAGTCAATTAAATGGTGCATATTTTCACTGTGTGGAGTCCCGTCCTGATGAGGTAAATTGAGGGCTAAAGTCAGTTAATCAGCGCCTCCCCAACTCTCTCCCTCTGTCTTTCTGTTGTGCACGCCTATGTGTTTTGTTCAAATACGTATGCAGGTGAGACCCTTCACGCGTCTTAACCGCCATAGATAGATATACCTTTGGTCAGCAATCCGGTTGCTGTGGCTGTCGCAGGCCTGTAATGCGCCCGTCCAATTGTTTCATTCTGCCTGAAATTATTGGATGGCAGACCTGTCTGTCTACCTACCTACCTACCTCCCCGGTTACCTGCGCACACTCTGCCCGTGCACTCATGGCGCATGGCCAGCGTCTTCCAAGAGGCTAGGCAGACCTATTGCTAAAGCTAGCAGAAAATCTAGCCTTCTCTGGCTGGTTGCCCAAATTGCCTACCCAAGCTTCAAGATACTGATTGAAAAAAGACTGCATTTGTTTATCCGTGTGTACACAAACACACAAAAACAAAGACACTTAGAGCTGGATCAACACAAGTTTTTTTTTTTCCTGCATTAAATACTCATACATACACACACAAACACAAACGCACACACGTCTGATGTTTGAAATTCCAAGCAGGCCTTTGATGACTTGGCGCCGGTTCCGCTGCGTTGCTGTTCACAGCTGTCCACTGGGACGGGCCTCATCAAGTAAATAACCTCCCAATTAAGCTCCAGCCCAATCAAGACACCTCCCCGACACACACATCATTACCCCCCCTGCCGCCACACCACTCGTTCTTCTCCCCACAGGCACTTCCGCCACGCCGAGAGCACTAACTGCAGGTGGCTCACTTGAGCTAAGCGCACACGCGCGTCTGTGCCCCCGTGTGTCTTCAGATCCATATAGGCTGCAGGAGCGCCAAGCACGCCATCTGGATCTTCTTTGATCCCTTGATATTGGGAATATTTTCATTTTCATTCTTGCACTGCCGATGGATGGCGCACAAAATAAAGGTGTGCTGTTTTTAAGTGAAGCTTATGTTATACGGTGTGTTGTACGTATCTATTTGAGCGTATGGAAATATAGTGTGAGAGAGAGCTCCCTTATAGAGACTGGATCGACCCAGGAGGCTAAAAAGTTGGAGAGAGAGAGAGAACACTTAGAA
>OOFG01063359.1:0-11895 GCA_900323295.1 Molva molva | reverse complement strand
TTGCTCTCCTCTTAAGACTTCTCTGCTCAGCTCCCCTAGAGGGAGCAGACACTCCTCTGAACAGTGACTTGCAGCTTTTGTCTCACACACACACACACACACACACACACACACACACACACACACATTGTCTAGCACACATTGTCTAGCACACGTGGCTTTCTCACTTCACTTCAAATATGCACGTGGAACCTGGCTTTCCTTCCTGATGAGATTCTGTTTTGTAAGGGGGCCTTTAAAATGACTATTGACCTTCATATAGTTGAGTATTGAATGTTGTGTCCGGTATTCTAGCTCGGTAGACAGACTGCACTTAGGTGCAAAATCAAATTCAACACACGTCGGTGGCACGTGTGTATAATATAGTGTATAATACACTAAATGTTAAATAACGATTAAGGATTTCCTATTGTCTACTTGTATATCCTATGTATTATGGCTCAAAGCCCACATTTCACTCACTCCTGTGCTGTTTTGTGTCAATGGACTACAGCACACTTGAACTCACTTTCTTTGAACTCCATTCAATTAATTTCGATTCTACCGGCAAACATGAGGTAGGTTCTTTGAAACCTTAGCTTTGTCACCTCCAAGGCTAGAGATGAGCAGTTGAATCCCTCCAGGAACTATTTGATCAGCCTCCTCCTCAACGTCATCGTTTCCGTCTTTATTCGTCACCGGCAACAAAGCCAAACAGCCGTGGCTTCCTGTCTACGACGGCAGAACAACAGGAAGATTCCAGCGGCCCCGTGGTTTGATGCGTCTTGGCAGCTTACTCGTGGCGGGGAGCTGAAGATCTGACAGATGAGAGGTGATTTGACCAGGGGATGACGTTGGCGTATCACAAGAGACTAGGATTAGTGTTGCGGCTTGCATCTAGGGCTGTACTGTTCTCGCTGTTTCCTACGAGGGGCACACTGTGGGCCTATGAAGGTTGTGCAACCTGAGCGTGTTTCATAGTAGTAGTATCGCAGAAGATACTCTGCACGCTTCTTGCACAATTTTGAAAAGTGTAATTAAAGTTTATTTTCCAGTTGAATTAATTGAATGAAAGTTCCTTTATAGGTTTACTCACCCTTAGCAGATGGGATTATAGCATTTGAATATCCTATATGTAATCCTCTTTCACAGTGCTTAAAAGAAAAAGCACAATAGAGGCAAACACAAGAGCCCTTCTGTGACTAAACCTTCACCAATACACCTTGTTACTCATGAACTCCTCGACACGTACGCAACAAGGCGTCGTTTACGCTAAGCCACTAACAAAGGTCAGCCCTCCATCATCACATGTTCCCCCGGAGAACAGCCCCCTGAGACCCGTCACAGCTGACGGGTCTCAGGGGGCTGGGACGGCTGTTTGCCTTCACAAAGATTTTGAATCACTCGATTAACGTCTTTCACAAAATACTCAATCTACGTGAATCACAGAGTGCTTCAGTCTCAATAGAGAAATGGCAGAAAAACAATCTCTCTTCCAAGTCGTCATCCCCCCCCCACTCCCCAGTGCACTGTTTGCAACTGCTTGGCACAGGAAGTCTGAATAACAAACTACTTGGATGAGCTTACCTACTGAGTGACTAACTAACTAACATACTACCTGCCTAATTACCTGCCTACCTGCCAGCTAGCAAATAGTAAGATAATAATATTTATATTTGGTGTTTGCTCTCTGAAGTTGTGGAAATTAATAATACATGCAACTGAAGTGCATACATTTCTCTTAGCATGGGTGGCCCTAGTGGGAATCGAACCACTAATCCCCAGAGTGCAATGCCATGCTACTTTTAATGACTGAGCTACACAGGGATAACATGAACCGATTGTCTCAGTTTGCCTTATCTGTATTCCACTCACAGTATACCAGACGACATCACAACAACAAATGCTCCTGTGCCTTGTGTCGACTGTGTGCTTTTTTAAAGAAAAGGTGTTATTAATCGAAACCTGGAGCTTGACGTCAGTGTGCGTGTTGGTATTCAGGTCCGGCCCGGGGTTCGGTGGAAACTATGATTGACTGCTTTTGGCCCCCGCCACTCTCCTTCCCCCTCCACCAAAAACACAATCCTTCACGTTTTACCACGAGTGGAACGGAAGGAAACAGGAAATGAGATTAAGAGTTCACTGGGTCCAGAGTTCAACTCAAAGAGCAGGGCATTAACTGACCACTGGCGCCATCCAGGAATATATGCACTCACAATAATGTCAAATCGAATGCATACCTTTATACTTAAATGTCATGCAGCATGACATTTAAAGGCAAAATAATCAGTTTGGTATTATATCATAAGATGCCCTAAACTCAACCCAGCGTTTCATGTGTTTGTGGACATGCTTGCTGCCATGGTTAACATTATAATGCTGATGAGAGTCTACATCTCTGAACGTGTGGACTAAAAGCTTTTATAATGTATCGTATGATTAATTGGATAATGCATGAATATGCAGTGGAAGGTGCCAGGGAAGGCCACTGTGCGTCACTAACCTACCCAGTGTGTTGGCGTCGCGATGGGGTGGGAGTTGTTGTGTTGGAGCCACCTGCAGTGTATATGTACTGTATATATGGGTCCACGGGAGACCTTGTCCTAGCCAAGCTCACACATACACACACACACACGAACACACAAAGAAACATACACAAACAGACACATATTAACAAACACACATTCTCTATCTCTGTTCTCTCTTTATTCGCTCTTACATTAATTTGCAAACACAATAGTGTCCTCTCTCTCTCTCGTTTAGATTTGTTGAGTGCATCCACAATGCACTCAACAAACCTTTCTCTCTCTCTCTCTCTTTCCCTCTCTCTCTCTCTCAATCTGACAGTAGTAACCCCACATCAATAAACACAGACACATCACATCACAACCTTCTACACTTCATTCTACACAACCAAATCATAAGCGTATGTAATTGAGCCAATCATTCAATGATTATAAAACAAATGTAACATCCTTCTGGGACGATTTAAGCAAATGATCCCGCAGTGTTTTTCAAATGTCATCTGGAACTCGCTAAAACATTTTTTTATCCCAACGATGGTTATTTTTTCCGATGCATAATGACCAGTTGAAAATGAGTAATGCATTGGTGTTGCTTCTCTTTGTGGTCGGTTGATTAGAAGCTTTCCCTGGTACGCCTTCTGTTGACCCATGCGTACAACCATTTGAAGAGATTAGCGACAAATGTACCATTAAAATTGTCTAACAGTGGCCATTTTTTCCCCCAGCCAATTACTGTTCTGTACTCCAAAGTCATATATAGGCTTATATAGGTATATTATAAAACCGGAAATACATGTATTTCCTGTGATTAAGTAATGTGAATTCAAATAAACGTGTTTAAATGTCTGGACCTGTAACTTGTGAAACAATGTGATCGTAGTCGTCGTCTATCAACTCCAACTCAATTCTTGCATCTGAAGTTGCTAGTCGAACTGTAACAATGACCTGTGAATGGAAACAGAAGTCTGATATCTGTTATCATGCTACATCGGAACCCCACGAATATTGCCCGTTGTCCCCAGAGGTAAAACGTCGCCTGACAATAGCCAATGGTATAGGGACGTATAGGACGGATGAGAGGTGGGATATGGGTCAGAGACCACCCTGAACACTCTGTTTCTAGTAGAACAAACACGGTCATCTTATCTGCTGGGATGACTGGCAGATAGATGTCATGTCATGGAAATATTAATCGTAACTATAATATACAATTATATACAAATTATATAAACCTTGTTTATATAATTTGTAGTCAATTGAAAAGGAATTTGAATACGTGGGCTTGGGGACGTGTTACAAATATGAACTGAAATTTGCGCTGTGTGGGCTTTTGGCATGGATGCAGAGCTTACATCAACACTGTCTATACACAGCGTGTAACAAGTTATCAGATAATTAATTATTCTTTATAAGTTCTTTATGAGTTATAAGTTGTGCTCTTATGCATATCTATCGTTACAATGTCTCATCATAGTTAGAAACCGGCAGTTATTATAAGTGATTTGGTATCATGAAAGGAACAATAACTAATCAATTCTAAATAGTAGTAAAGGAACGATAATTAATCATGAATAATTAATGATTTAAGTAGAAGACACATCTTATCTGGCTAGGCATTGATAGTGGCAGATGTTAACGTCCACGGACAGATTTATCCTTCCCTACATTGGAACTATGAGAAATTAGAGCATTTCTTCCTGTTTTTTTTATTTATTTAATATACAAATAAGACAAAATTCTGTGAAGGCCCATAATTATCTCCTTAATTGTTGGCTTAAATGATTAGCCATGCTTGGCAATCACTATGTGCTGTAGAGCTGGGCTATACTAAACACACAGTGGCTCATAATTTTTTAGGAAGTTTGAAAAAGATGATTGATTAGTATTTCTCAGTGTGATTGAGTATTTAGAGAGTGGTGGCAAGTACAGGTAGAAAACTTACCAGGTGTGATAAAACAAAGATGCTAAGTACTTGACTAGTTTATCATCCCTCACATATACCAAGTCTCATAATATCATCCTTTATGTCTGTTTGTGTCTAACTTATAGTACAACCGTTTGTTTTGGAACCTTTGTGCATAACCTGTTAGTCATCAGCGCTGCGTTATACTTTTAAAACGTGTACACTTACTGTATCACCACATTGAGTACTAAGCCTGGAGACATTTCAATAGTCTGGGACATGAACCGGATGTCTAGGAACCACCAGATGAAACCGAAAAATAAAGAAAACACTGAGAACACATTTAACCTGGGGAAAAGAACAAACGATTGGTCCAGCTTTTTAATGGTATCAAACAAACAATTATCTTCCCCTTGACTTTCAAAGGCTAATGAAGGCTCATGCCGAGGGAGGACGATGATTCACCGGCGTCACCCGTGACCCATTGCTCTTCCTCTTGACGGGCGCGTCCAGTAAGCAGCAGCATCCCTCTCCCCATGGCTCCCACTGCAGTGTGCGTCACGCCGTAAGGAAAGGGCCCCTCGAGCAGCTCCATCCCGTCCACGCGGTGACGTCCGTTGGGCTGTGAGTGTGGGCGTTTTTTCAGCACAGAGTTCGTCTGTCGTTTGGTCTTTACTTTGCTGTGTGCGTGAAAACGTTATGGTCTTTTGTTGTGGTCGTTTTTAGTGATGTCCAAGAAGTATTCCTTTTTGTAAATGAACCTGGCTCCGTATTCCCTGTAACATTTTTACAATATCTGCTATGTTGTGTTCTCTCTGCAGTGGCATCGTTACATAATTGATTTAGTGCCACTCAGCCTGTTTGTGTTTGCCTACACTGTACCATGCAGTGTGCAGGATGAGCCCAGCCAGTAACCGTGTGTGTGTGTGTGTGTGTGTGTGTGTGTGTGTGTGTGTGTGTGTGTGTGTGTGTGTGTGTGTGTGTGTGTGTGTGTTGAATGAAAGTTCCTGTAGAGAAACTTTCATTTAATTAATTAAACTGGAAAATAAACTTAAATGTGTACTCTATAGATCTATCCTATTGGTGACACAGGCTGTAAATGGTCAAATTTAGGACTTGAGGCAGACAGCAAAAAACACGGCATCTCTGGTTGAAGATTGGCGTTTGGGAAGATATTCTGATTCAGTGTTTATTCCTCAACCCTTCCCCACAGTTACTCAAAACAACATTCCCCATTGTGGGCACACAGCTGGCATAAAAGAGTGGAAAACACGTGGAAAAATTCCATAAAGACCTTACCCCTTGGCTCTTGCTAGCCATGGAGCATCGCGTTTGATGAGCGTTCAACTTTTTAATTTGGTTTGGAAGCGCTGACATAATAATTCATGGAAGGTACTCCACAGCCACCAAATGAAAACATTTCCGTCATCCGAGGCGTGTCTGGCTCCGGAAAAACTACAAAATTCTCAGAGCTTCCATTCTCGATGGCGAACACTAGCAGCAACTCACCACTTTCACTCATAAATGATGACGTTTTCTTTGTACAAATAAACGGTTTGTGACGAGCCCTGTGGAGAACATATAGCGGCAAGGTGTTGAAGAAATCAATACTACACCCTCTGCCACAGCCTTGCTTATAGGCAAACTTCTGTATTTTTTAGCCTGGACCTGATCTACTGATAATTTTGGGTCTGAGGGACTAATGCGGACAATACATTTTTTAATTGGTCCCTTATTAAGTAAGAACTCTGTAGAACTAATCCGCGAAAACGGGCTGCAATGTAATCATTTGGGGCAATAGCGCCCCGTCAATGTACATCCTCTAAAAGTGCTTTTTTTTGCCGCTGACAGGCTTAGATTATTGCAGCAATGTCAACAAGCAATGTCAACAAGCAATGGAGTGTGGCAGCCACACTCCACCTATTTTCACCTCCGCTTTTTCACCTCCGCTTTTCCTCCAAAACAAGGACGCTGGGTGGTGATGTCGGAACCGGTTGACCAAGGTTGAGTATATAGACAGACAGCAGGAGGTGTAACATGGCTGATTTAACCTGTGCACATTGATTGCTCAAAGTACAACAGGTGTGCAGCCCCACCCAGCCCCAGAGTCCAATCAGTCTGACTCGGGCCAGGTGAGGCTGCTTGAACCAGCCATCAACCACATCCACCCCACAATTATATTCTAACTTTATGGAAAGGATCCCTACAGACAACTCTCTGCAACTCCCACTCACGTTTCCACCGTTCTCTACCTGCAACAACTCAACTCTGGGTAGACTTATAATTCAGCGAGACTTGGTTGGACACAATAACAAACAGATCATGATTATGCAAAAGGTAAAGAAACAAGTTTTAGTTATCTGTAGGGATCCTTTCCCTAATGTTAGAATACAATCTGAGCCTCTCAGTGGCAAATACAAGCACTTATAGAGGACGTACACTGACGCATGCTATTGCCCCAAAGGATCACATTGCAGCCTGTTTTCGCAGATTACGGCTGCAACGTTCTCGCTCAATACTGGGCCAATTTAAAAAATGTTGTCCACATTAGACCCTTAGACACAAAATGATCGGAAAATAGGGTCCAGGTTTAAAGCTTTCCTTATAAATATTGACTTCCCTCCCACCCAGCCAGGCTTCAGCTTCACAATGCCCCTGTCCTCAATATCCTCAAACATAACCATCCCCTGTCCTCAATATCCTCAAACATAACCATCCCCTGTCCTCAATATCCTCAAACATAACCATCCCCTGTCCTCAATATCCTCAAACATAACCATCCCCTGTCCGTCAACTTCATTCTTTTCGGTCACCAGCTGATCGACAGTCAGTGCAAAACAAAATCTGTGTTGTTAATACCACACTCCCGTTAATCATCCCCGGTTTACACATGTAAATCGTACGAAAATCCAAAGATTCGGGCCTACACACAAAACGTACAAGGCTTTTCATCCTCCTCCACATTCCTTAAATAGCTATAAGATGATTCAGAAGTCATTCAAAGAAAGACACACACACACACACACGCACTGGATCGTGCGATTATTTCTTGGTGACAAGAGCGGTTTGAATCAGAATGACAGATGTGGTAATGTAGGAGGCAACGGACGTTTGACGGCGGCGTTTGTGAGTGACGTCAAGATGTCTTTGTTCGGTCTTATAGGTACTGTATGAAAATAAACACATGTACGAACACAGTTCTAATAATACACCGTTTTAATTGCAAAGCTTGCTGTTCATTCATTTAATTTAAAAATAAATTTGATCTTGGTTATCGTTGTCAACCAATTGTGAGGAGGCTATCGAAAATGTGGAACCAGAATTGTAATTATGAATAAATCTCAAAAGTTAGCAAATTAATTCAAAGGTGTATACAGATTATAAGTTCTTATATTAGTCCTTGTTTTCACTTAAAAATATGTTATTATTTTAATTTGTGTATTTGAGAATTTATGATCCTAAGATCAGATGCAAAATACGGTAATAGCTTTGAAACATAATTGACAAAGAGAAATAGTCACAGAAGATATTTGCCACAATATCTTGTTCATGATACTCGTGTTCTTCTTTCAACGTTTATTAACTGGCAGCGATGACCAGCAACATTCCAAGACTGGAGGTGTATTGATTCAGAGAAAAAATGGACTGAAGCACTTTCATGACGAATGTAATTAAAAAAGGATTTGGAGAAGAATCTAATCATTGATCGGCCATGAAGCTGTTTTTTGGGTTCTCACTTTGTATTGAAACTGGTAAATTGTGTGTGTATGGAATTGGTGTGATTTGTGTCATGCACTTGCAGTATAATAAAGTTGGGGGGGGGTATGTGTAGGAGGAGTTGATATTGCTTATTATCCCATGTGTAGGGAAAATTATACTTACGTTTTTTTGTTTAATGATAGTAAATGACGTCAGCCCCCACCCAAAGTATACAAATGCCATTACAAAGAAATATTATTTTTTTCAAAACTAACTGGCCGTAGAAACCTGTGAGTTACTGACTCACAGGTGACTAGTTTGCTTTTATGCTCCCCATTAGGAACAGATCTTTCCCTAGCTACCTATTCTGTGAACATGGCTTGTCAGAGTATCAACTCCGACATCTCCGAGGCCTGGCCCTCATTACTCACAAGTGGAACTTGGAGATTTGGTACAATGACGTCTCTGACGATGTATTGGCATAAAACTTTTCCGGGGTTGGAGAATCCCTCTCTTGTGTATCATACCACAGATATGTTTGAACATGTAGCCTTAGGGTTTACTGCACCTCTGGATATTGTTCTTATTTACTGACTTTTTGTTTGTTTTGTGTTTGTATCGAACGTTCCATATGTTGGGTCACCAGGTTGTGTCCTGTTTTGGAGGAGGAGGTGGTGAGAGCCCCTTGAATGACCAACCTGATACATTTTGTCTTAGTTTCTGTTAAGAATTCAAAGACTAACTGAGTTGTACAACAAGTTTATTCAGAACCTCTTTTGGATGTGTGTTTCTCTGGCCTCACCTTGGAGTATATCATTGTTTCCTTGATTAATAAAGAGGTGCTGGTATTTTAACACCGCTTCCAAATATTCTCCACTTACTTCCTGCCACTAAGCCAGCTTGTGTCTGTTTGTCTGTGACCGACCACATCAAGGAACAGTTCCTACAGAACTCTTCTTACAGGCTTTCTTACAGAGTAACCATAAAGTCACTACAAGTTACTGCTTTAAACTGCGGCCCTAACACCCTCTGTACATTAACGCAGCTGATTTACCGCACTACATGCAGTATATCGTCGTGAATAACCTCTACAATTAGAAAGAAAGAGTCGTTTGAGTCATTGAGAACATGGAAAACAGTTTCCTGGGGTTGGAGTCAGAGGAGTTGATTTTGGTCCGGTAGAAGGCAGATTTGGCTGCTGTCACAGTCGAGGTGATGTCTGAGAGGAGGTGAAGGTAGTGAGAGAGATCATCAGGACAGTCCGATGTTTTTCATTTTCTCTCAGCTGCCCGTAATTCTGCTCTACAAGCCTGCAGAGATTCGGACAGCCAAGGGGTGGGGGGGAAGAGGATTGCGCAGGTCTGGAGTGGAAGGGACAGAGGGAGTCCAAAGAGGAGGAGAGGGAGGATAGCAGAGTGTTGGGGGCTTCCTCGGTGGACAGTAGAGAGAATTGTTCTAGAGATGGTAGTGAAGACAGAACAGTTGAGGCGAGAGTAGAGGGAGAGAGAGATGTCAGGTTACGGCATGTGGTGACAGTGTGAGGAGTACGGAGGAGGGAGGGGGAGGACTTCAAGGGGAGAGAGAAAGCAACAAAGTGATGGTCAGACACATGGAGCGGGGTAACGGAGAGAGCCGAGTTACTGCAGGACCTCGTTAATATATCAGGTCAAATTGGTTCCCGGCCCTGTGGGTGGGAGGAGAGAGTGTTAGGTCGAAGGTGGTGAAAAAGTCTGTTAATTCAGACTTCTCTGGCAGGATGATGAAGACGCCCAGGACAATGAGTGGTGTGCCATCTTCAGGAAAGCAGCTGAGGAGGGCATCCATCTCATCGAAGAGGTCACGGAAGGGACCTGGTGGACGGTAGATCACCGCAATGTAGAGCTTGATAGGAAGGGTGACAGCGACAGCATGGAGTTCGAATGCAGATCTGGTCAAGTGTTCCAGGGGAAGGACCTGGTAGGACCACTTTAGCGAGATGAGGAGTCCAGCCCCCCCTCCTCGCCCCGATGGTCTTTGGGTGTGTGTGAACGAGTAGGCGGTTGAGAGGGCAGCTGGAGTGGCAGTGTTCTCTAGGGTGAACCAAGTCTCTGTAAGGGCCAGGAAGTGGAGACTCAGGAGGGAGGCGTAGGCTGAGATGGAGTCTGCCTTCTTGACAGCCGATTGGCAGTTCCAGAGTCCCCCCCATCACTTCAAGGTCAGTGTAGGTAGAGAGCGTTGGGTAGCGCAGATTGGATGGGTAGCAGCGCCGAGCAGAGGGTCCTAGGTGGCGTCTTCTCCGGTTAGATATCCTGACGGTGATTGAGGTAAAGCACATAGCTACGATGGCTGGGAGGAGATGGAGCCTCTGGTCTCCCTCGAGGGACTCCTGCAGAGAGACTCCCTATGTCTTTGTTTGACCGGGTCTTCCTTTGCAGGGGCCAGACGCTACAGCTGACACTAAGAATGACAAGCTCCGCCCTACAATCAAGTCTATTGACCACACCTGGTGATCGGAACTGGCTGATTGCCCACTCACTAACAGCAGAGAGTTAGAATTAGCTCTACCAACTGAAATGCTAAACACACAAGTTCTAGTTAGTTTCTATACTCACCAGCAGCAGGATAACATGCAGCTCCTTCTTCTTCAAGACAGAAAATGTCTTGAAGTAATCACATGATGTGGGCGCCTCACTCCTGTCACACCTATTGGGTCTGGCCCTCATCATGTGCAAAAGCATCTCACAGTGTCCTGAAAAACACCTACAAGGAAACAGCAGTCATATTGTGTCATAACCTTGCACTTGGTGCCACTTTGACATTTGCTACTCTTTGAAAAGCTGTGGAGAACACGCAGACTGTCAACAGTAATTCATGTCCTGAATGGCGCAATTACAGCTAGCTGAATAACTTACTGTGGTTATTTGTGTAGCCAAACAACTTTTTCTCATCTCTTGTTTGTTTATGCCACTATTATGATAAAAAAATGATTCATTGTGAGGCATGTCATGAAACCTGCTGCGACTCTTGTTTAATAAAGGTAAATAGGAAATGGTGGTTTGATTGAAATTATGTTCAACCCAGTGTGATACTCTAGGTGAGCTAGGAATTGGAGTACATGTGACACGGTGTCAATGCTAATATTATTCATAATAAGTCTATTATCTAGCAAAATAACTTACACAGACTCTGACACTTAACACACTCTCACACTCTTGTGTGAGAGTGTGAGAATGTATTGTTTCTATAAAAAATACACAATTTCTCCGAAACCTAAACTTAAAATAAGGAAAAAATCTACTGCAAGTAGAAAAAAAGCACTAAACAACCACACTTGACACGTCTCCCAAAAGCCTTTGACGTATGAATCAGTCTCTGTATCATTCAATGGGTGTAATCTACATTTGGTCAAATGGCTATTAGTCAGTGTTCTCCGAGTAGCTGGAACAGACCTGTAAATCAGAGGTTATAGACGTATTGAATTTAAAAGCAACCTTAAACCTTCATATTTCAACCTTCAAAAACCTATATATATTTAAAATATTTCTCTTTTGCACGATGCGTCTTTAATAATATTATCTAACCTGCCTAGTGTTAGTTTTATTGTTTAAGTTCTTATGGGTTTTGTCATTGTGTTCTGTGAAGCACTTTAGGTGTCTGTGTGTGTCTCTCTGTATGTCTGTTTTGTGTGTGTGTGTGTGTGTGTGTGTGTGTGTGTGTGTGTGTGTGTGTGTGTGTGTGTGTGTGTGTGTGTGAGTGAGTGAGTGAGTGAGTGAGAGTGTGTGTATGTGTGTGTGTGTGTGTGTGGGTGTG
>OOFG01063358.1:14314-27028 GCA_900323295.1 Molva molva | reverse complement strand
TAACAATTACACTCAAATCATAGCCTAGATCATATAGGTAGGCTATAGAGCTTGCCAAAAGCACATTCTTATTGGTTACTTTCTCACACACACACACACACACACACACACACACACACACACACACACACACACACACACACACACACACACACACACACACACACACACACACACACACACACACTTTTCAAAGTGTGTGTGTGTGTGTTGATGTCTGAAAAATCACTACCGTGTTAACAAAATGTGTAACCAAATGAAAACATAAGTAGCCTCCATAGAATAAAATAGGTAGAATATATATACAAATATAATATAAGTGTGAATGTCATTAGGTGCTGATTGGGGGAGTCAAATACCAGCATTAATACATATATATATTAATATTGTTGTCTAAGGCCTTTTTAAGTTCATTGTCGCATACACATTTGGCGCCTCTGTCTTTTTGTTTTCCGATTTTTTTGTGATGGTTTCATACAATTCTGTTACTCTTTTATATCCTTTATCTACGTGAATGCTTGTTATTGATTAATCACTACCATCTCTCTTGCAGACGGTGCCATATGAAGAGAGCTGCCCCGGGATAACCTTTGACGTATCAGAGTTTACCTTTGCTGCTGATGAGGAAAGCAATTGTTCAAATGAAGTAGGGGGGGAAGCGGAAGTAGAAAACAATTGTTCAAATGAAGAAGGGGAAGGAGAAGAAGAAGAAGAAGAAGAAGAAGAAGAAGAAGAAGAGAAGATTGCCAACTCTGATTCAGACTGGGAAAAGGAACTATCTGACCAATTGGAGAGTGATGACTCTGACCAATTGGAGAGCAATGACTCAGACGAACTGGACTTGAATTTAGAATCCGAATTGCATAAAAGTGTCCGTCAACTTTGTCCAGAATGTGGTGCCTTTTTCTTTACGTGTAAGACTCACACATGCGAGTATAAAATCAAGCCGCTTTCCTGCAATGTTTGTGGGAAGAGATGCGTAGACGAAAGCGCCCTGAAAGCTCATAGCAATATCCACAAGGAAAGCTATGAGCACCCCTGCAAGTTCTGCATGGTGCCCTTTAAAACAAGACTTGATAAACAGGCCCATGAGAGAGCTCACACCCACAAAGCAAAACCATATGAATGCCCTGACTGTTCCATGTCGTTTTCCAAGCTCCCTGCACGCAATTTACACTTGAAAGGCCACAGGGGTCCCAAAATATTTTCCTGCCCCCATTGTGCTTTAGAATTCCGGACTGTCCACTATATGGAACGACACATCGTGGTGCACACTGGCATGAAGGAGTTTGTGTGTGAGTTCTGCACTCGCTCCTTTAACCAGCCGGGCCACCTTAAATCCCACCTGCGTGTGCACACCGGGGAGAAGCCCTTTCAGTGCCAGTACTGTGACAAGAGCTTCAATCACAACGTGAGCCTGAAGAGTCATGTTATGCGGTACCATAAAGAAGGAGCTTCCGATTCCGGACCTAGTGGACCCGTGCAGCGGACCAAAAGGGCGACTCTTCAGTCCATGGGTAGACCCAAAGGAAGGCCCAAACGAAATGCAGATATGGGAGAGACAAACTCAATTCCTGCTGTGCGTGGAGAGGCCCTGGACCCAATAACAGCAGCTGAGACGTCAGAGAAGGGCCATTTAAGGAGACCCTCTTCCAAAGACATTGAAAGTGATTGGAGTGACTGGGATCCAACCTCTGAACTGACCGAAGAGGACAAGACAGAGGAAAGCAAGAAAGTGAGGAAGAGTAAGCGGAAAGCTAGCCAGAGATCCAAGACCTTGCATATTGCAGAGAAGGATTTTGAGAGTGACTCGGACAGTAACCCTGCAGAGAAGGTTAAGAAGAAACAAGTTGTCAAAAGTCAGGAAACGTAGGAGGATGTAGAGGAAGGCAGAGGAATAATCCACTGAAAATCATTATTAGGATCCATTTAATTGTTTAAATGTCACATATCTAACATCCAAACACAATTTACCAGAATTGAATGGGTATAACAAAGTAGATATTTGTGGGGATTAGGGAAACATGCAGTAAAGAATATTCCCATTTTGTATGTGATACAAATATTGGATGGACAGGGAGTGGGCAGTTTTGTTTTATAGGCTAAGAAATCATTATTTGTATTAATATTTGAAATACTTTTTCAAAATACTATATAATTACATTTTCCCAAGAGGTGGAATAACTAGGACTAATGGTGAGTGTTCTTCATGTGAAATATTCAACAGTTTATCACACAAGTTGCCATTAATATATATTTTTCGGTTTTTTGGATATCATCCTGACACTTCCCTAGCCAATGCTTTTCAAAAAAGATGAATTGTTAAACATTTCAGTAACCAGACACTTTACAATAAAATCCTTTTGACAAAGAATTAAAGGGCTTTGAAATAACTTTGAGATTCAACCGCCATGTCTAGCTGACACAAGCAAACAAGACCATTGGTGACCAACTAAATACTATTGGGATAAATCTTCCAAATTGAGTCTGGTGACTTTGTTTGCAAGTCGAAAATCGAACAGTGGACCACTGCTGTCTTCTGACGCAGTCTTTGACTTTGTGATGTCCGTGGTGAATGCAAGTTTAAATTCAGCATTGTTTTAAGTAATGGTGATTTGAGCAAAGTGAGGAAGTTTAAATGGTCACTTTAATTAATTTCTTAATTTAAATTGATTTAAATTATTTGTTGCCATTTATTTTTGTTTCCTAGTAGGCCTATGTGGGAAATTATGTAATTACCTTTTCATCATTGGAAACATGAGAAGTGATATTTTCTTAAAAGTTTGAAATTCATTTTGTAATCATATTTGAGAAAATAATGCACTTGCTGTGCAAATATTAAGACCTCATTCAGTTTAAGTAACTTGTTGATATAAAGCTGAGCAGAGCTTTGGTGGTCCTTGACCTCTGAACCCATATACAGGTTTACATTTGACCTTCTAGTACATACTAAATACACAAAATATGCCACTATTCTTTGTTTGGTCCTTTTGCCAAATGCCACCATCACACACAACTAATAACGCATACTCTTCCTAAACTGTATTAAAAAATGTTTGTGAGGGTTGAGCTAAACACTTTTTTTTTTGTTCAGTGAATGGTTGTTAATGTATACCAAATGCTATTTTTTGAGTGTAAGCTAGGCAGCCTAAAACTTTTCTTAAACTCACCACCTGGCCATTGAAAATAAATGTCCCTCTCAGAAAAGTCTTAAACAATTTGTACAATTCAACAATTTATTTTTGTCTTTTGGTTAAAAACATATTGTTAGATCAGATTGTAGATCTGTCTGATTGTTAAAAACAGTATACATTCAAAGGTTCATTTCTCAGAATGACAGATAACCTCCCAGATCCATGTCCAGACTAGCTGCCAGCTGATCTGGAAGCAGCAGGGTGTACGTTCAGGGCCGCAAATGGTGAACCTGTGGTGGTATAGGTTGACCCATGGACCATGCTGGAGGATGTGTGGAGAGCTGGTCAGAGCTCCTGCTTCTGATCCTTGTGGACCTGCCCACCTGAAACAAGGTCACGTGATGCACAGAACTCTCATATCAGTTCCAAATGCACACTACACTGTTTTATTCTCATTAACACATAATTTTCTTTAATTTTGGATTTTCATTACTAAATTGATCACAAAAAATGTGTATTTGACAGCAATATAAGAAGTAACTTGGAAATGGGCGTAGCTAGTTCTGGCAGGACACTCTAGTCATATGCTGCCTATCAGCTGACAGCTAACACGGTCCAATCAAACGGACAGGCGTTCAATTTAAGACCTTCCATCTCAAACACTAACTCTGTGAAGTTAAGTGTGCTGAGCAGAATTTCGCCCACCACCACCCCAGCCTCCACCTGCTTTGGTTCTGCTCTGTATTGTATGTAACCTATACAATGGGTTGAGATATCTGATGTACCCCATGGGGGATTGTACAGAGCTCCCTATTGTCAAATGTTGGTATTCTGTATCTGACATGTGTGTCATCATGCTTTAAATCCTACAGCAGGGAGCACCAGAAAAGAGAGAAACCATACCGCCAAACTAAATTGTATTACCATTTCATGAAATAAATGGTTAAATCTATGACACAGAAGAGGATTATTATGTTTACACGTGTAATTACACTGTATATAATTGCAATGCAACTTTTTTGTTTGTTAGATATTAATATTTATTTTCATTGTACAATTAACATTAATATAAATTGTTAGCTGATTTGTTGCAGTGACATTGCAAGGGATTTATAGAAGTTATCATTAAGCATCAAATACATGTCTGCAGTCATTATATACAGTATCATTACTGCTAAAATACAGGTGTCCTTGTGCTACCAATAAAAGGTTATACTGCTGCTAGAGGATGAGGGCTCATGTAGCAGTGCATCTCACTCTTCATTTCCCTCCAATATACAGGCCACATCAGAGAAAAAGACAGTTTGATCTTTCACAGCTTATTTTTATTCAACATGTTTTTATGTATCATGATTAAAACAGGCGGTTTGCAGAGTCTGGGTTCCCAAACACCATATCCACCTTCTTTGCACGTCTGTGCTTAATTCACTGTGCCAATATGTTAAAAGGTTACTAATAAGGTAACACATGTAATTACCTTTCGCTGATTTATTGCAAAAGAGTTAACCATTAAGCATCACATACGATGTGTCCTTGTGCTACTAATAAAAGGACCTCATTGTATTCTGAAATTCCCTTCTTATTGCCATGGCAACCTCCTCTTCTGCAATACCTCGTGCCCTTTTTAATACTAAGAAGGGAGTCTGCTGTTGTACCAGCTTCTGTTCCGTCATTCCTTTTCTAACTATCTCTAACTAAAGCACACTCTGTGTTCAACTGTTGCTAGAGGATGAGGGCTCAGGTAGAAGCATCTCTCTCTTCCTCTTCCTTTCTCTCCAATATATGAGCCACATCAGAGTAAAGAATGTGGCTGAGGCATTGGGAATTGGCATTATTTAATTTTTTTATAATATTTGGGTTAGCAAACTTTGTTATCTATTGTACTGGTCCCACATTGCTCAAATTAACATTTTAAAAAGCAGAATTTTATTAATTAATTACAATGCCAGATGTCATTAAAATTTAATGCTTGCCCTGAATTGCTCTTACCCATTTCAAGGTCCTGGTTCCCACAATATCCACGTTCTTTGCATGTCTGTGCTTAAGAGGACATACTTTTCTTCAAAGGGTGCCTATTTTTATCGTTCCCTTTGAAATAGCTTTCTCCGGTAATTTTCTTTTGTATGCTGCAATTTGAAATGTGTCCTAGCACTAGCGCTTTCCCCAATGACAGCGACGGGCGCTGGTGGTGCCAGGCTGAAGACAGGGGAGGCGGCACAGCAGCCTCCAAGAGCAGCCGCCTGCAGCTAATGGCCCCTGGATCCAGCGTTGATCCAGCTGGCCTCAGCCATACCTCTGCCAGCCAGCACAGCAGCCCAAGGCCCCATGCTCTGAGAGGGAGCTGGGGAATTAGCCCTGTCGCTTTGGTGGAGGGTGGCCCTACCGAGGGCTGTTCCGGGCCCTCTGTGGAGCTACCACCGCAGCCCAGCTGTTAAGCCTCCTCCCAGCCTGTCCAGACACCTCCACCAGCAACGGCCAGACCCAGCGACACCTCCGCCAGCCCAGGCAACATCCCAGGCCTCTGACCTCCAGGGTGGAGGGGGAGAAGGGTTGGCTGGTGACACAGGGGAGTTGTGAGGACAATGGAGGTTGATGGTTGTTTCTATCATTGAAGGTACTGTAACCCTGTAAAGAGTCCAGTTGCCTTTGTTAGGTATGGTAACCTTGTTTAGAGTCCAGGTTATAGTATTTTCATATTCAGCACCTGCGGTGCATGCACCAAACCTTCCAACTCTGCAATAAACTGGTTTTCTACAACATCTACCTGTGTCCTGGTTTCGCAGGAGTCCAGTTAAGCAGGGTCACCTGCTAGATTTAATTACACTGCCTCATGTATATAAGATAGTGTATAAATATATACGATTGTGTATACACAGTATCAGATAAAGTATCAGCAGTATTTGTAGTTCCTGAATTTGAGACAGCTGTATAATAAAGGATATCATTTATATAAAGTGACTTATGACATATGAGTGAGTATTCACAGTGAATTGATGGCCATTATTTTTGCTTTACAATGGGTAGAGGAAGTTCGACCCGAGTATACATCTGCTCATACCACAATCAATAAATCCTAGTTAAGACAAGACCTAGTATTTTACATCTTGCAGGCAGTGTATAGAATTACACAATCAGGCACTTTGTGACATTTTATAGGTTCCAGTGCATGTGGGGGTGGTGATGAATGAGGAAAACATATTAGCAAATAAGGAATATTGATAAGGTATGGAGCACATAGAGCAAGGGGCAATGATTGTTTCACGTTAAAGGTACTGTGGGTAACATTTTAGAGTTGTAGAGAGAGTAGAAAAAAAAGCAGAAGAGAGAAATATTTTGAAACTAAACAACCAAAAAATGTGTCCCTGTTTCTCTGCCATTGCGAATTGATGCATTTCACTCACCGGTGATTGAAAATTGATTCTCCAACCAATAAGGAAAGAAATGCCCTGATTGGTCAAATTTGCAGGGAGTGGTCTAAAGTTAAAATTGGTTCACACAGAGGCAGGCGCAGTCCACTCGAAACATATTCCCAGAGCACATTTCACTCACTAATAGCTGACGGATGGTTAAGCAATTTCTAAATAAATTATGTTTTTCATTTTTTTAAATTGAATTAAGGTTTGTTTCAGGGGTATATGCGATAAGCCAATCCGGGAAAGCCTGTCGAGGTTTATTCCGCTTATACCACAGTTACCAACAATGATAAGATATTTTGTACTTTCATCTATAACGTTATTGATCTTATATTGACTTAATCAGCTGAAATCGAAATATTATTCCGTTGTGCTTTGTGCATATTGTTTCTGCGTTATCATAGCACATATTGTTTCTGCGTTATTCTGGGTTAATGAAAAAGAATGCTCACTCTTGGAACGTGAGACTAATCAGGATCAAGTATTCAACAATTAGCCCTTAAATCTAACACTGGAAGGTCAACATTGAAAGTGTAATGACAAGATTAATGCTAGGGCAAAGTTGTTTAAATAGCACACTCTTCATTGTCAATGGAAATTATACATATTGCAAACGAAGGGAAACAGCGAGCATGTTTTAGTTAATAGCAGGAAATATAATGGAGGGAGGAACGGTGTGTATATAATTTAAAATTGAAACATTTAAAAAACTGTCTGCTTAAGAGGAAATGGTGGTATTATTATTTTCAAGCCACGGGGCAGTTTGAGGGTAGGTACTTCAGTTTACACTCCAGACCAATTGGCAGCGGTAATGCACCCAACATTGTTTGCAAATGTCCCCTTCAGAAATAAAACAAGTAGTACTTCCGCATTCTAACTTCGGATTGTGCGGTTTTACAGTGTTCTTTGAAAAAAAGCTAAACTCCAGTCCCGACCCCAAGTTGTTAACTACCTGTATCTACCTGTCTACCTGTATTATCATACAAATAATGGTTCGACAATGTGCGGTCCCCAGCTGTGAGAATACAATGAATCGTAGCGCAAGAACATCTTTATATCGCTTATCATTGTACTATAGCCTGACATCGCCAGACCAATGGAACCTCTCATTTAATTTTCGATTTCCATGGGCGTAATCAACTGGCGCAGACCAAAATGACTCTGGACGCAGTTGGATACATGGTTGGATAGACATACAACCAATCAAAGCAACGAACCGTGTGACGTGCCGCGGAGCGACGGAAGATTGCAAATAGACAACAGAGATGAGCGGTTATGGTGTAGCAAAAATGTCTGTGAACGAGTGTTGCCGTTTTTGCCATAAGTATTTGAAAATACAAGGTGTCATTAGTCACTCTACTAAAATTTTTGAAGCAACAGGAAAGGCTAAAACCGTTTTTGATCGCCTTGTTGATCTGGGATTGACTTTGACAAAAAGTCCCGAAAAATCTATACGATCTTGTCAAAAGTGTACCAACCTACTTTCTAGAATCGAAAGGGATTTACCAGTCTTCAGAAAATGGGAAGACGAAGAAAAACAAGCCGAATCAAACGAAGGAGCGTTGGCATCAACAGCAGCAGATAAAGGGAATCGGGAGACTACTCATTCAAAGACGCACAGGGCTCTGAAAAAGTTATGCCCTAACCAGCCAAATCTTACCCGAATATCCATTTCCGAACAGCGAAGTATAACAGAGGTAAGCTGGCTGTAAAGTGGCGTTAAACTCCTGATTCTTTAATGTGACACACACATTCAGACATTGAGAATAACATGGGTTTGACTGCCAACTGTCTTAAAAGCATATATTCTTAGGCTACCAGGCACTCAAAAGTTAGGTTAATTTGGTATGAAACATGCCTACAAGCCAAGCGAACGACGTTCGCATTAGAATTCGGGTAGTGTTTGCGTCCTCCTTTCAAAGCGTTCTGAAGTTATTGAATGCTCCCAGACTTATTGACAGAAAGTTGCTCATAGTTGACAAACTTTGATTTTTGTGGAACCAAAGGCATGCAGATACAAAGAGGATGACCCTAGCTGTCCGTAGAGGTGCAATATTGGTGAGTTTATCACCATTAAATACAAACAGATATTGTATATAAATTAAATAATAAAACATTGGACCTTGTAATTGATTAATCTGGGTATTTCTTGCATTCCTAGCGGCCATGTGAGTTAATTTACCAAGGTTGTAGCCTTGATTGTTGAAATGTAATCCGTGTGGAAAGGACTACGAACACGGGTAGATCTAAAAATGGGGACCGGTGGATTAATATTTTGGACAGCGAGATCTTTCTATGATTTCAAAACAAATTTGTTGGTCACATTTTAGCATCATCAGGGAATAAATAGGTTGTGTCCCCTGGACGCATCAATAGTGAATTGCTGCAATAGTGAATTTATTCACTATTTAAATCCATTTAAATGCATCAGAGACCCAGGACCCATTATCTAGCAACATCGCTGGATGTATGAAAACACTGCAGCGGATCGCAAGTGATGATTTCATGCAATTCTGTTGCTCTTTTATATCATTTATCTACATGAATGCTTGGTATTGCTTAATCACTACCATCTCTTTTGCAGACTGCACCATATGAAGAGAGCTGCCCCGGGATAACCTTTGATGTATCAGAGTTTACCTTTGAAGAAGAAAACAATTGTTCAAATGAAGAAGGGGAAGAAGAAAATATTTGTTCTAATGAAGAAGGGGAAGAAGATGAGATTGCCGTCTCTGAAACAGACTGGGAAAAAGAAGATTCTGACCAATTGGAGAGCGATTACTCTGACCAGTTGGAGAGTGACGGCTCAGACAAAATGGACTTAAATCTTGATTCTGAATTGCATGAAAGTGTCCGTCACCTTTGTCCAGAATGCGGTGCCTTTGTCTTTACGTGTAAGGCTCACACATGCAAGTATAAAATCAAGCCGTTTTCCTGCAATGTTTGTGGCAAGAGCTGCATGGACGAAAGCGCGCTGAAAGCTCATAGCAATATCCATGAGGAAAGCTCACCCTCGCCCTTTAAAACAAGACTTGATCAACTTTCCCATGAGGGAGCCCACATACCCTGTGCAAGACCATATAAATGCCCTGACTGTTCCATGACGTTTTCCAAACTCCCTGCACTTAATTTACACCTCGAAGGCCACAGGGGCCCCAAAATATTTTCATGCCCCTATTGTACATTGGATTTCCCGACGGTCCACTACATGAATAGACACGTTGTGGTGCACACTGGCATGAAGGAGTTTGTGTGTGAGTTCTGCAGTCGCTCCTTCAACCAGCAAAGCCACCTTACATCCCACCTGTGTGTGCACACCGGGGAGAAGCCCTTCCAGTGCCAGCTCTGTGACAAGAGCTTCAATCACAACGTGAGCCTGAAGAATCACCTTATGCTGTTCCATAAAGGAGTTTCCGACTCGGGGCCTAGCAGTGCAACAGGGGAGACAAAGTCTATTCCTGCCGTGCAAGGGAAGGCCCTGGACCCAATTACAACAGCTGACACGTCAGATGAGGGCCATTTGAGGAGACCCTCTTCCAAAGACATTGATAGTGATTGGAATGACAGGGATCCAACCTCCGAGCTTACAGAAGACGACAAGGATGAGGCAAGCAAGGGAGTGAGGAAGAGAAAGCGGAAAGCCAGCCAGAGTCCAAAGTCCTATTATATTGCTGAGAAGGATTTTGAGAGTGACTCGGACAGTAACCCTGCAGAGGAGGCTAAGAAGAGACAAGTTGTCAAAAGTCAGGAAACATAGGAAGACGTAGAGGAAGGCCGAGGAAAAATCCACTGAAAATCATTATTTGGATCCATGAAATTTTTTAAATGTCACATCTAGAGAATGGGTTTATTATAGCCTAATAAATCATTATTATTATAACCAATATTAATATTTGAAAATATATTTTCAAAATACTTCCATATATACTTTCCAACTAGGTTGAATAACTGGTACTAATGGTGAATGTTCTTCATGTGAAATATTCAAGTTTATCATACAAGTTGCCATAAATGTTTGTTTTAATGGATATCATCCTAACCCAGATTTTTTTTTTATGAATGTTAATCATTTCAGTAACCAGACACACTTGACAATAAAATGCTTCTGATACAGACAATATAATGGCTTTAAACTAACTTTGAGGTTCTGCCGCAATGTCTAGCTGACACAACCAAACAAGAGCATTGGTGACCAACTAAATACTATGGGGGATCTAGCTTCCAAAATGAAGTCTGGTGACTTTGTGTGCGAGTCAAATATCTAACAGTGGACTATCGCTTTCCTCAGTGTCAGTCGTAGACTGGGCATGGTGTCTAATCATACCTAGCTTTCTGATATGTCAAGTTGAGTTAAACTATTTGTTGTTTAGAGAATGGCTATGTAGATAAGGTTTACCAAGGGCTCTGTTTGGAGTGTAGGTAGGGCAGCCTAAAACTCTTATCATAAACTCACCGCATGGCCATTGAAAAGGAATGGCCCTCTCTTGTTTGTCTACCAGGACCCAAACATAGACACAAACACAAACTTGATCTTCATTATCTGTTCCTGTATTGTGTACAGATTGCGAAGAACCAGGGCAAATTCCTTGTAAGTGGAAACATACTAGGACAACGATCTGAATCTGATTTGATTGATTGAACTTTGATTCCAAATATGTTGCCATGTATACAATAGCCAAAGGTAAATTGTTTGGAAATATTATTTGTTTACTAAATAATATACAGGGAAATCGTGGAAAATAATTTACTTGATCATCACGCTTTCTGGGCTGGCAAATTGTGACACATACCATTTGCTGACTCTATTAAATGACGGTGGGTTTCACAAGCAGCAGATTTAAGACTTTAACATAAAGGTACTGTATCAGTTTTATGTTCAAATTAAATCTTCCAATCTAAAATTAATCTTTATTGCTCTAAGATGTCATCTGTCAAAGTTTGTGTCCCTAAAAATTATAACTGAGCACTGAAAATGGGATGCTGGTGTACACCGTCCTGATGAGGGTATAATACATCATATTCCAGCAGCCATTGACAAGGGCAACCAATACAAGAGGATTGGATTTGCTGCGGAGGGAACTGCTTAAAGAAATTAAATTCATTAGAAACGTTCAAGAGCATTTTCAACAGATGAAGAAGCGCAAGCTTGTAAAATATTTCAGGTTTTATTGATTACCTCACATTACAATGGTGTGCGTAATACATTTATTTTAGGTTTATCAAATCAATGCAAGAATTATTAACTCGGCATTAAGTCAAGACTGGCTGAGTAGAGTTCCCTTATCTATAATGAAACACAATAACAAATATGTATTTGCTGTTAATGAGTACTATATTCTGTATACTGATGGTATGCTATTTCCATTCATTTGAGATAGTAGCTAAATGTCCTCGAATGCAAGAGGCCCAGCTGGGTCCCTGGCATCCTCCTCAGTGTCCCATGCATATGTTGTGTAGCACACAGACCTGTTAAAAAGGATGCATGCTTTTTCAGGGATATGTAACAGCAATCCACCTGCACAGTCAATGCACCCAAAGCGGGAGTTCACTACCACGATGCATCTTAGAGGTCACCTGACACAAAAATAACTATAGTAACTGAAATGTTAACTCATGGTACACAATACAGGAAGGGAGGATACATTATAGATCAAATATCTATTACCACACATTAGGGATTGGCCCCTCATTAAACTTAATAAAGCAGAGTTTAGGAGCATGAATGAGTCGTGGGTGCTTCCGGGTCACTTTGCCACAAGGTCTGTGATCTTTAAAGTGGGATTGCAGACAATTTGGACGTTGATGGAGTGAAGTTTTTCCGGGTCACATAAATTTGTTCTTCCTGATTTGGTGCTTGTCAAATGTATACATAACTTGAACTTTATAGAAAATCATATTTTGCAAGTAATAACTTAGATCAAACTAAATAGTTCGATATTTTACATATACTGACCTTAATATCAACATGGGTTGCGTCCACTATGCCCAACACAATTGGTCGATACTGCCTAACATTATCAGGATGGCTCAGGGTGTCCATTCAGTCTATAATACATTTTTGGGGGTTCTTCTCTGGATTCTTCTTTCTTGTTGCGATGCAAAGTAGCCTGCTTCCATCTTAAATAAAATTATTATGCAATATATTTTATATAATAATAATAATAAAT
>OOFG01063358.1:0-14294 GCA_900323295.1 Molva molva | reverse complement strand
AATAATAATAATAAATATCATTATCAAAACAATGTTTCGACAGTGGAGCTAACGTAGCTGATGGTGCATAGTTAACACCAGAGCTATTTAGAGAGACTTGATGGCTTTCTCTCCAACACCTACATTTAATGGATAGGCCTAGTGAATATAGTCACCTAATAAACATATGGCCTATCCCTTAATAGTAGTAATAACCAATATATGCCTAAACAATTATATTTGTCTTAATCCATTTTAAATGGTGGTTTAAAGGCTTACCTCTTCAATTAAAACGTGTGAGTTTATCTTATTTTATTTGAAGAATAAATAAAAATAACTTTATTGTCAAGAATACCAATTATTGTTAAGATTTGTATTGATAATAAATGTAAGAAGAAACAAGGTGCTCTAAGCGTTATTTATTTATTGAAATTAGTGTTCTATATTCCGACAGCGATCACTGATTTAGAGTGTTTGATTAGTAACCCGTTCCCACTTTATCCAATCAGGAGAGAGAACTCCACAAAGAGGCGGTCCTCTCTGCGCTTTCACGGACAGGCAGCAGGATTTCAGTGTTTACTAACAATGGCGGAACAGGCGAAGCTGCCAATTTCAGCGCTCCCAGGAACGGCTTACAGAACCAAACGCTTCAAGCGAATCAAAACGGCTGAAGAAAAGAAAGCACAAAAGAAAACTGCAAGGAAAAAGAGACAGGAGTTATGCAAGTCCCGCATTTACATCGGTATGGCCATAGATCGTTGGAAAAACCTAAGGATTTTGAAGTGTATGAAAAGCGATGCGCAGCTAGCCGTACTTCTGCTGGACAGGTAAGTAACAACTTACACACAAGGACACGCGATCAGGATTGTCTCCGGGCTATCCATAGAGTGCCTTATTCATGAAAATACAAGTCATATCTGATTGTATTTAATGGCGATAAATTCGGGAGAACATTGGTACCACTAGAGAAAATTGGTACAACAGCTAGTTTCCTGTTACTTCCCCCCGAGACGCCTCATAAATACCACCTGCAAAGGCATGAGCTGAGTCGCAGAAACTGAATGGACAGCAGTGCACAAAACTGCAAAGACAACATGTAAAGGCGAATTTGTGGTGCTTTTGCATAGGGCCACCAAGATGAAATGGTGACATGTGACAATGAAAAAAACTGATACTGTGGTTCCATCTGGGATGTGTTGGGCTCACCTATGAGCCTGCTGCCCATGAACCCGGGTTTGTCGCATATGCTTACAAAGGTTAAGAACAGAACTGTAAAAGACTAGCCTATAGAAATGTAACAATGCATGTTTTGCAGTTATGAGAAAAAAACGAGTTCCACACCGTACAAATGTGGACCGGCGATGAGAAAGCCTGCTCCCCACCATCGGTAAAGAGTCTCTTTCAGACAGGTGAGCATAATTGAATAGCAGGCTGATCTTTGTAGTACATGTTTGTAACTTCCACATTACTACATTTACATGTATCACTTTACCTGGAAGGTCCACAGCTAAGTATCAGTTGAGTATCAACATTGTCTCAGTTAAGAATCAGTTGACACACACTTAACATTTCAACATTGTTTACGTTGATACTTTATATGAAATGACTGTGCGTTCGCTCCACATTGAAACAGATTTATCAATAACTCTTTTTACTTTGCATTTCTCAACGAGGAATTCTAATGTTCCAAGAATGAAATGACGCTGGGGGCTTCGAACAACTGCTCGCTCTCTTCTCTACCTGTCTTATGTTCTCGACTGACCAGCGATCAGCAATCACTGACGTTATCGTCGTCATTGTTACTGGCTGTGTATTAGTAGTAAATTATAAAGTATCACTGTTTCTAATAATTGTATGACTGATTCCAAAATGTGCTGTCTTGTATGTAGATGTAAATAAACAATCATAATATATATATAGAGCATACATATTTTTTTTTAGAACCTCTGCTGTAATAAAATCAAACTGGTCATTCAGCCAACAGGTGGAGTTGTGCAGTTATCAAAAAGTTAAATGATGTCCATGCACGCTAATAGTAATGATACTCTTAAATAGGCTGCACATCTCCCAGTTGACTGTTGCCCATGACCCTTGCTTGGTCTAACTACCCCTTTTGATCTGGATTATGTTCAACATGAAGGCTTTCACCTTCTAAACTCTAAAGGAGAACATATTAAAAGCAATATGAATGGGTTTTCAATTACAAAAGCCTGAAGTTGACTACTTGCACTTCTATGCTACCGTGTACTATTTCTAACGACTATGTAGTTACCTCTATACTTTGGATTTAAGTTGAAACATGCATTTTCATTAAATGTTCCATAGAGCCCGACCGATATATCGGTTGGCTGATTTTATCGGCCGATATTGGCCTATCACAGATATATTGGTATCGGTGTATACGTTTGCTGATATGTGCCGATATGAAAACTTCAGAAATGGTGTCAATTTATTAACGTAATCACCTCTTTATAATCCTCTTAAACCTCTAAACCAAGCATATCTGCCTAATCACTCCCAATACTAACAGTTTTACATCATGTTCTGTGTGAAGGTTAGTAGCTCCTCCCCATACTACAGGTAATTGGTTCCTTTAGCTCTGGGCTTTAATACAATGTTGCCCGAAGCATTGCTGGAGGGTGAGCAGCAAATCCCAAGGAGCTGCTCCATCCCCAGGATACCATGATATGTATATATAGAATAAAGGCCGATATATCGATATCGGTAATTCTTTACTCCCTAATATCGGTATCGGCATTGGCCCCTAAAATCCGATATTGGTCGGGCTCTAATGGGTACATATTTGTTACTTAGTGAATAACCCATATTCAACTACCCACCAGTCTGCATAAAAGGAGAACAATCATCACACTAACCCACACAATTCTCAACATCTAGAGAATAAGATATGACTTGGTCTTGGGTAGATTCCTTTTACCAGCACTGGAGCCTGGTAAATTATGAGATTATTATGAGCCCCATAATCTCTGCTTGAGAGAAATGCCTGGCCTCAAATTAACTCAATTCTCAATTTCTCCAAACGGATTGTGTTTGCAGCCCTAAGTTGTTGAAGCTTCCTGATGGTTCACTCTATGTGGTACAACGACATCACCCTCCGTGTGAAAAGGAGACCCAGGCTGACCTAATGGATGGAGATCTGCACCTGACGACAACCAACATGGAGACCATTAAAACTCAGGTGACCATATTTGTTTTGGTTGACGGTGCCTGCCTCAATGAGACAATTTAAATTGGTCAGGGATCAGGGAAGGGGTGCCCTGATTGGTTAGGAGAATCCTCTTGTCCGTCAATAACATGTGCGCACAGAGCATAGCTAGCTCTATAGTTAGCATAGCTCCACCACAGGTGCGTAATGCAACACCTCTCAATGGCAGAGAAATACAGGTAGGGAGGGTGGGAACATTTTTTGGGATCATTTTCAAAATATTACTCTCTTCTGCTCTTTTCGGCTGTCTCCCATAGATTGAATCATTAATGCCAATTACACATTTAGGAAGGTTTGTTGCATTGTAATCAAAATATCAAGCTATATTTTTCACAAAACTAGATCCAACTCAAAGGAATGTCAAGGAAAAAAAAAAACATTTATATGGCCACAAAACTTTCTGTAAGCTCAAAATGCATACTGATTTGACTTCACTGCTTCTGTGTGATAGTTTTTTGTGATAGTTTCAAAATTGTAGTTTAGTCTCTGCCATATGGTGAATCTACTAAATAATGTGTTTGCATTCTGTTAGTGGTAGGTGTTAGTGGTAAGTGATCCATTAATTTGTGATTTAGTCTACAAGTTGAACACATATTCCCACTTCCCACTTTCCCAATCAAATGATCATTGCTTTTCAAGTATTACTTCAGATTCCAAACCCTCTGTTGGTGATCATATCCAGTGCAGCTATTGAGTGTATATATAATCCCTAACATCCCTAATCTATATCTTGCAGACATGTGAAGAGGGCTGCACCGAAATAACCTTTGATGTATCAGAGATTAACTACGAATCGGATGAAGATAGCAGTTGTACAAATGCAGATGAGGAGCAGCAAGAGGAGGAGGAGGAAGAAGATGAAGAAGAAGAAGAAGAAGAAGAAGAGGAGGAGGAGAGTGATGGCTCAACGGAATGGTGTAAGGTGCTCTCTGAATCTAAACAACTGGTCTCTGAGGAAATGGAACTGAACTCATATTCTAAAGTGCATAGAAAGGTCTGTGAACTTTTCCAAAAATCACACATGCGATCACAAAATAAAGAAATTAAAAATAATTAAGCGCTAGGACGTTGAGGCCCTAAAAAGTCATAGAGGAGTCCACGAGGCAGGCTGCAAGCACCTCTGGAAGTTCTGTATGGCACCCTTTGATATAAGGCTTGATAAACTGGCCCATAAGAGAGCCCACCTCCCCAGTTCAAGGCCCTACAAATCCCCTGTCTGTGTGATGATGTTTGCCAAGCTCCGTGATCGCAACGTCCATTTGAAAGAACACGGGCCAGGATGTTTCATGCCCCCATTGTCCTTTCGTCTTCCCAACTGTCCACTGTATTAAGAGACACATGGTGGTGCACACTGGTGTGAAGCCGGTTGTGTGCGAGCCGGGCCACCTTACATCCCGCCTGTTAGTGCACACCTGGGAGAAGCCCTACCAGTGCAAGCTTTGTAACAAGAGCTTCAATCGCAACGTGAGCCTGAAGAGTCACGTTATGTGGTACCACAAAGGAGCTTCCAAATTCGGGCCTAGGGGGGACACACAGGAGAAGATGTAATTACCAGTAGCTTGGAAAGAGGAGGTAAATAAGGAGATGATCATCAGAGACACTGAGGAAACATGTTATTCGCAGAGACCCCAAGCTGAAAGAAGAACTGAAGCAGTTCAAGAAGACTTATTATAGGTCCATGAGTAGACCCAAAGGAAGGACCAAAAGAAATGCTTCAACGAGGGAGACAAACTCGATTTCTGCTGTGCATTGTGTATATTATGTAAATATTGCGATTTTTGTGAAGTTTAATATAAGAGTAAAATAAAACAATCTGATAATGTCAACCTTGTTATTCCTGTATAGTTAACAAACCAAACAAAATGGGGTGAATGTAATGTTGTTGTTTTTTTATTATATACATACACAAGGGTAAACGCAGGTGTAAAGTGTCACTTATGTCTAAACCCTACTTGGGTGAATGCCTACCTTTTGAGGATCTGGAAAACCCCCCAAATCTTCAGGACACAGGAACTGGGTCAAGTAAATTTTATTTGTATGGCTTTTAATCACAGTTACAGTCTCAAAGGGCTTTACAGGCCTATATCTATCACACCCCTAACCCTAGCTCCCAAAGTGCAAGAAAAAACTTCTTGGGGAGAAAGAAATCTTGAAAAGGAATTCAGAGTGGGGGATCCCTCCTTCCAGGTATGGTAAGGAGTGCATTGGGTGCCATAATTGACATGCATTTTCTTTTTTTTAACAATATTCCATGGTGATGGGGTGCCGGCGAGTTAGTAAGCTAGTAGCCGTCAGGGGTGTCTACCCTTCCAGTCACAATCATTGCAGCACACTAAAGCCAAGAGGAGCCAAATTAAAGAGTAAAGAGGTAGGTTTTAAGTTTGCATTTAAATTTCTCTTTCTTTCAAAGACAGCTCCTCTGATTACAGGTGTCATACTATTCTAAAGATAGGGCGCTCGATGAGAGAACGCTCTGTTTACTGGTTTCAACCATTGGAATTGAAAGAAGGCCAGCTCCAGAAGACAGTAGCATCTTAAAATCTCATCTGGCAGTTATTGGCAGCTAGTGGAGGGAGGATTTGTTCTAGTTAGGAGTCTAGCAGTGGCGTTCTGCGAGGCTTTTCATAGTGAAGTTTGGAAACCTGAGAACTTGGGTCACAACCTGGCCTGTTGCCTTGTTCCAACACCCTTGTTCCACACACACTGCCTCATAACATTCTGTCTGTAGGCAGCATGGGTGAACTGATTGTTCGATCACCCTAGTGTTGGGCATCAACCTGCGCAATGGCCATAATTTCAGATTCACACGGCCAGCAGCAGGACCCCTTCTTGAAGGATGTACACAGGGCCATTTCTAGCGTTTTGGGGGCCCTACGCAAAATGTTGTTTGGGGGACCTATTTTGGGAAACCTAGCCCAAAATAAGGGGGATTCCTAGCCCTCTAAGGTGGTCTGAGGGGCATGCATTTAACATTCAATCTGGTGGACTTAAACAGGCAAAGAGGCTATAAAAGCTTTTTTTTCTGTCAAAGTCAAATCAAAAATCTCACATTGACACCAGCAATTTAAACCTGCAGAAACTGATAATAAATGGGAGAACCTGTGGCTCCCCTACATAAAGAAACTCCTGAAATGGACAGGATTATGTAATCAGCATTATAACATCTCCCAAATGTGAATAAATAAGACAGATGCTGTATTTTCCCTAAAATTGTTATGCTAAATGTTAGGAACTAATTTGTTAACAAGGAAAACATAGCAACCGATAAATACTAAACATATAAAAATATCCCTTACCCCCAACAAAACTATATAAAAAAGGAGGCCATTACAAAGAATTAACATAATTAATTAGGCCATTGCAAAGAATTTAACATTTTGTCATGTATCTAAACTAAGAGGGTGATAGGGCCTTTTTTTTGGCACTTCAACAAGTGGGGAAACCGGGGGCAAGGTGTGTGTGGATGTGTGGGGCTCTGTCTGGGCAGCGGTTTATTTTGGTATGTTGGTGAGGTAGAGGTTTTAAGGAACCCAGAGTCTGTTATATGTCCACCTGTCAAGCATCCTCTGGTTTCACAAAATCATGTCCGTATAAGGTTATACTGAACATCTAGGTGGGGTTTTATGGCGTAGCTGAGTTTCTAGGCTTGGTGAGGGCATTACATGGCATTCCAGTGATGGCATGCAGGACAATATATTCCACACCAAAGACCTTTTCCATTGCAGAGAAGGATTTAGAGAGTGACTCGGACAGTAACCCTGCAGAGGAGGCTAAAAGGGGACCATTTGTCAAAAGTCAGGGATAGGAGGATGTAGGAAAAGGCTAAGGAATAATCCAGTAGTCGGTACAACAGGCAGGGGGTTAAAATTGAAAATATATTGACAAGATTAATGCTAGAGCACAGTTGTTTAAATAGCACACTCTTCACAGTCAATAAACACATTGTCGGAAATTTTACATATTGCAAACAAAGGGAAACAGCTTGTTTTAGTTAGTAATAAGACATATAATGGAAAGAAGTAGGATATATATAGAGTAAACATTGAAAAAATGTCAGATTTAGATGAAATTGTGATATTGTTTTTAATCCACAGGGCATAGTACAGGTACTTCAGTTCACACTCCAGACCAATTGGTGGCGGTAATGCACCCAACGTTGCTTGCAATTTCCACATACAAATCAATAGAAGATCTTCTACATTCCAAATGCTGTTCTCCAGTGCCGCTTGCAAAATAGCTGAACTCCAGTCCTGACCTCACGTTGTTAACCCTGTCTACCTATATTCTCATACAAATAATGGTTCGTCAATGTGCCGTCCCCAACTGTGAGAATAAAATGAATCGTAGTTCAAGAACATCTTTTCATCGTTTACCGTTCTTGTGCCCAGGACGGCTGAAATACTGGCTGGCCTTCCTAGGGATTGACGTTAACACGCCAATCGCTCAACTTCGCTTCGCTGACCATCGGGTTTGCGGCATGCACTTTGATGAAAATGACTTTAGCACTGCGAAAAAAGAAAGAAAATCAAAAATACCTACAAATCCTAAACATCGCTTTCTGAACAAGTTAGCTGTTCCCCATGTTGGAGTTGGGGTAAGCAATTTTTACATCATTGGGAGAGCTAGTCATAAATTCAAAGTTACTACGTATATTGTATATATATATATATTCTGTATTTATATATATACTAATATTGTACTAATTAATTAGTATCTATTTCAGACAGTAATAAGTAACTTTTCATTTTGCTGGCGACATTTATTAGGTACTTTTATTAGACCTAACAGTTACTTATTTATTAGTAAATAGTAGTTAGCCCAGCCCCAGGACATTAGTGCCCATGCGCTCCGTATAATCCATATGTGTATGAACACACTACGCGACAGTGTCACCCACTGATGTAACAGCGGATAGAGGGGGACGAAATGCGTTGATATTTGTAACTACTTTACAATGTCGTATTGAATATTTGAAATTACCTAGGTTACCACGCATATGTCCTCGTGAAAAACGCAATGATACTGCGAAACACACTTATAAATCCACTTCTTGTGTCGCTTCGTATGGTTTGTCCATGGTTGTGTTACCATGTTTGCAGTGCTATGCTCATCAACATCCATGTTATTATACTACCAAGTTATTTATTTTTTTACATTGAAGGTACAATTTAAATATTTGTATTTGAATCTGCGTCTAAATTGGCATGCTCCCATAACTTACTTTGATTTGCACCCCAAAGTCTTGAGGTGCCTGCACAAAGTTGACAAACTAGTAACAATACCATAAATATAACTGATGGACACGAGTATCTCCCAATGTCTCAAACATAAACCAAAATAAAACTGGATTAAATTTAACAGGCGAGACATGTCTGCTTCTATGAAATCTTTCATGAAAGTGAATGACAGCTTATTTTGGGATTTTGAGGTATCCAATTTTCTGAAAAACAAGCAGATTCTTTTTCCCCATAAAAACCTTTCTCAGAATTCTGCGATAATTCAGAAAAACGGCATCATTATTTTCCCCCATTAAAACTTTTCTCAGAATTCTGAGATAATTATGTCGTTAATTCAGAAAAACAAGAGCCAAATTTATTTTCTTAAGTGAATGCATTACGCTATCATCCTGATGTTGACTTATTACTAAGAGAAATGCTAAATTGCTTGAACTTTAACCCGCATGAAAAGCGGGTTAATCAGGAAGAGAAAGCAACCTGATGATGGTGATGAGGCTAGTTGTGCGAAGTTAAAGACGATGGGGGGCCGGGGCTCTGCTGTCCTGTATGCGCAAATTAAAATGATAATAAAGCTATGCCCTTTTAATTCCGTATTGAGGTTGAATGGTGTAGTTTGCCTCATCAATAAATACATTTATTCCCTTATTAGACAGGTAGTCTGGTCGTGCAGTTGAGAGGGCCCACACGCTGGGGGATGTATTGTTGCCATGGCTAAAAACGTGCCCGCATGACGGCCCATCTAGGACAGCTAGATGTGACAGGAAGAAGTAAACAAAGTCAGTACTGATGCAGTTTGCGTAATAATTGTGTCCACATTCTAGAATCATGCTAGACAATCTGTGAAAAGGACCTTGGTTCCAAAATAGTGAACTTACGCCTCAAATTAAAATACCGAAAGAGCATTTCAGAACAGATGAAGGAGACTACTGACCGTGAAAGTTATGGATACAGAGATACACAATTTGGCCTATGTGTTATATTTAAGAATGACTTACCAATGAATGATCACTTCTACAGATTGTTGTCCAAGGCCTGTTTTAGACGCATTAGTGTATACACATCAGGGCTAAGGGTCCAGCACTCTGTTGGTAAAGAAGCTTCTATCTTTGTTGTCTTTACATTTTTTGTGATGGTTTCATACAATTCTGTTGCATTTTTATATTGTTAATCTACGAGAATACATTGTGTTGATTAATCTCTACCATCTCTCTTGCAGACTGCGAAAAATGAAGAGAGCAGCATCGGGATAACCTTCGATGTATCCGAGTTTACCTTTGATGAAGAAAACAAGGGTTCAAATGAAGAAGAAGCAGAGAAGGAAAACAATGGTTCAAAGGAAGAAGAAGAGGCGATCGAATGGGATTCTGACTGGGAAAACGACGATTTTGAGCAATTGGAGAGTGATGACTCTGACCAATCATGGAGCCATGACTCTGACCAATTGGAGAGCGCTGACTCAGACGAAAGGGCTTCTGAATTGCCTAAAAGTGTCCGTCAGCTTTGTCCAGAATGCGGTGCCTTCTTCTGTTTGGGCAAGACTCACACATGCGAGTATAAAATCAAGCCTGTTTCCTGCAATATTTGTGGGAAGAGATGCGTAGACGAAAGCGCCCTGAAAGCTCATAGCAATATCCACAAGGAAAGCTATGAGCACCCCTGCAAGTTCTGCATGGCGCCCTTTAAAACAAGACTTGATAAACTTGCCCATGAGAGCACTCACACCCGCAAAGAAAAACCATATGAAATCCCTGACTGTTCCATGTCGTTTTCCAAACTCCCTGCACGCAATTTACACTTGAAAGGCCACAGGGGCACCAACATATTTTCATTCCCCCATTGTGCTTTGGAATTTCGGAGTGCGAACCACATGGATAGACACATCATGGTGCACACTGACATGAAGCAGTTTGTGTGTGAGTTCTGCAGTCGCTCCTTCAGCCAGCAAAGCCACCTTAAATCCCACCTGCGAGTGCACACCGGGGAGAAGCCCTACCAGTGCAAGCACTGTGACAAGAGCTTCAATCACAACGTGAGGCTGAAGTGTCACCTTATGCGGTACCACAAAGGAGCTTCCGGCTCCGGGCCTAGCGGACCCATGAAACCCAAAAAGAAGACGTATAGACGGTCCATGGGTAGACCAAAAGGAAGGCCCAAAAAAAATGCAGCAACAGAGGAGACAAACTCTAATCTTGCTGTGCGAGGGGAGGCCCCGGACCCAACCACAGCAGCTGAGACATCAGGGAAGGGCCATTTGAGGAAAGCCTCTTCCAAAGACATTGAAAGAGATTGGAGTGACAGGGACCCATCCTCTGAACTTACAGAAGGGGATGAGGGGGAGGAAAGCAAGGGAGTGAGGAAGAGCAAGCGGAAAGCCAGCCAGAGACCAAAGACCTATTATATTGCTGAGAAGGATTTTGAGAGTGATTCGGACAGTAACCCTGAGGAGGAGGGTAAGAAGAGACAAGCTGTCAAAAGTCAGGAAACAGGACGATGTAGAGGAAGGCCTAGGAAAAATACAGTAGTCTAAAAATCTATTTTTTAAATGTCTACAGGAAGAAATGTTGAATGTTTAAACACAATTAAACCAGAACTGAATGGGTATAACAAAGTAGGTATTTGTTGGGATTGGGATTAGGAATTCATTCATTAAAGTATATTCCCATTATGTAACTGAAACACATATTGGATGGACAGTGAGTGGTTCTACCACCATGTCTGACAGAAGCAAAGAAGACCATTCTGGACCAAGTAAATACTGTGGAGGATAAAGAATACTAAATTATGTTTAGTGACTTTGCGTGCTAGTCAAAAATATGCTGTCTTCAGAGGTATTCAGTAAATGTTGTGTATGCAAGTGTAAATTCTGTATCCTGACTTTAAAATGGTGTGATTTATCTTTTTCCTCATTGAAAAAGACGTGACATATTTTCAGAGAGCTGGATTTTGGCTTCATATTTGTGAGCAGGCCATATTTTTGCTATCCAATTATCACCACTACCAGCTGAAATAAATATTTTATAGCTCAGTAGAGCATTGGCCGTCCTTAACCACTGTTGCTGCAATTTTTTGTTTGGTCCTTTTTTACAAAAGCCAATACATGCACATTTACATTGCATATGTTTATCATAAAGTGTATACAATTGGTTTGGTATCACTTTACACTAAGGGTACATTCATTAATAATTAATTCAGTAATATGCATTATTGTATAGCATTGGCATAGGGGTTAGAGGGGTTTAACACTAACCCTATTAAATAATGTATTAATAAATATCTTGGTTGATCTGAACACCATTACCTTAGTTAACATGATCGCCATTACTAAATATTTTTTTTGATCATTAGGTAACTTAACTATCTGTTAGTTAGTGCTTATTACTGTAAGAGTTACCATTTGTTTTGATGCACATGTATCACTGTCGTTTTTATAGATTTAAACTAAATGTCTTAAGGTAAGTTGTACTTTAAGTTTATTATAAATGAAATGGCAATTTTTATCAAACTATGCCAAGCTTAGGCTACTTATTTCTGATATGTTAAGTTGAGTAAACCTAGTAGTTGGTCAGAGAAAGGCTATAATGAATACGGTACACATTTAAACTTTTTTTATACTCTACTTTTTTTTGCATCTAGAAAATTAGATATTAATGTTGACCTCAGCTATACCATGAACATTTATATGAAAAGTTGTTTGCGGATTTATTGCAGTGACATTGAAAGAAATTTATGGAAGTAATCATTTAGCATCAAAAACATAACTGCAGTCAGTTTATGCACGATGTCATACTGCATACATCCCCTAGGTGTCCTCCTTGTGTTACCAATAAAGGGAGCTCACGCTCTGCTTGCCTTGACAGACAAACTCCTTCAGCCAATCAACGTAACAAAACATGTGTCGTCATCACTTTGCGCTGTTCGGTGGATACATGGGATGAACACGGTTACTGTCAAAATAACGTTAGCAAGGATTAAACAAGCAATGTCTTCTACAGAAGGGAATGATTTTTGCCGTCTTTGCAAAGAAAACAGTCGAATTAATGGAACTTTGTGTAACACCAAAAAAATATACGAACCAGGAGGAGCCAAAGACAAAAACATATTTCAACGTCTGGATACAATTGGTCTAACATTGCAGCCCCAGGTCAACAAATCATGTCGAATTTGCATGAAGTGTTTCCGACTCATTCAGAAAATAGAGGACTCATTATCAACTCTCAAAAAATGGAAACTGTCCGAAGAAACCGGTTCAGAACAAGTTGCAAGCACACCAACAAAAGAAAAACGCGAAAGAGAGTTAACTACATCCAAACCACCAAGGCAGTTGAAAAAGAAAGCACACAATCCCCCAACCCTTAATGGCACCCAGTCGACAACAGCAGCAGCAACAACATCCAATATGCCCCCTCCACAAAGTGTGACAGTGGTAAGTTAAGTTGTACCACATAGGCTACAGAGCGCTAAATCAAATTGACTTGTTTCGTGTTTAATCATATTATTGATTGTAGAAACAAGTTCAGAACTAGCTTGGAGACCATCCTGATCAACTGACCTCTTATTCTGTTTCGCTTCACGCTACACAATGCTACTTTAGTTGAAGCGCTGCGAAACACTTATAAGTCCACTTCTTGTGTCGCTTGGTCGGTGTTGGCCATGGTTGTGCGACCATGTTTGCAGTGCTGCGCTCGTTAACATCCATATTATTATAATGATGTTATTCCTTTTTTTATATTGAAGGTAAATGTAAATACATCCAAAAGGATGTATCTTGCAGCTATAAACTAGGCTTCTACTAGAGCTACCACTACTATTATCATCGATATAATCGTCGTCCCTCTACTAACTTAGTACTAGGAGCAATGCCGAATTGCTCTTCTTTTTTAACTAATATGAAAAACTGGTTAATCAGGAGGAGATAACGACCTGATGTTGATGATGGTGATGAGGTTAGTTGTGCAAAGTTAGAGGATGGGGAGCCTGGGATTAGCTCTCCTGTATGCATAATTTGAATTGAAAATAAATACACGCCGTTTTAATACACGTATTGAGGTTGTATGGCGTAGTTTGCCTCATCAATACGACAATGCCTCGACAATAACGTATAGTCCCTTATTAGACAGGAAGTCTTGTCGTGCAGTTGAGAGGGCTCACACGCTGGGCGAAGAATTGTTGCCATGGCTAAAACGATGCCGAGGGTCCACTGCTCTGTTGTTCAAGACGCTTCTATCTTTATTGTCTTTACATTTTGTGTGATGGTTTCATACAATTTTGTTACTCTTTTGTATCATTAATGTACGTCAATGCCTGGTATTGATTGATTGCTACCATCTCTTTTGCAGACGGCGCCATATGAAGAGAGCTGCCCCGGGATAACTTTTGATGTGTCAGAGTTTACCTTTGATGAAGAAAACAATTGTTCAAATGAAGTAGGGGGGGAAATGGAAATAGAAAACATTTGTTCAAATGAGGAAGGGGGAGAAGAAGAAGAGGAGATTGATAACTCTTATTCAGACTGGGAAAAGGACGATTCTGACCAATTGGAGAGCCATGACTCTGACCAATTGTGGAACCATGACTTAGACAAAAGGGATTCTGAATTGCCTAAAAATGTCCATCAGCTTTGTCCAGAATGCGGTGCCTTCTTCTGTTTGGGCAAGACTCACACATGTGAGTATAAAATCAAGCCAGTTTCCTGCAATTTTTGTGGGAAGAGATGCGTGGACAAAAGCGCCCTGAAAGCTCATAGCAATATCCACAAGGAAAGCTATGAGCACCCCTGCAAGTTCTGCATGGCGCCCTTTAAAACAAGACTTGATAAACTTGCCCATGAGAGCACTCACACCCGCAAAGAAAAA
>OOFG01063357.1:0-11125 GCA_900323295.1 Molva molva | reverse complement strand
ATATCGGGGGTCTGTGTGTACTTGTTGCTGTTAAAGAGACATCCCTCGTTCAACTCACAACAAACAAACACATTTATAACATTATCATATGCATAATGATATACTACATGATGGTTCTTAAAATACATGACGGTTACACTATTATCAGCTAAAATCAGCATACAGTGAGGTGCAAACACACAGTAAATGAGTGAGAGCCAAGTGTGTTCTGTGTGGTTTCTCAATCTATTTATTGTCTGTATAATATTTTCCCAACAGCCTCTCCAGGTCCTGTTTGCTGGGGAGGCCACCCACAGGAAATACTATTCCACTACCCATGGTGCTTTGCTGTCAGGCCAAAGAGAGGCCAATCGCCTGGTAGAGATGTACCAGGATTTGCACAGTGCTAAAACCACAACGCCTAACGTGTAAACCAACAAATCAGAACCACTGACTAGTGATGAACAAACAAAAAAAATTGCGTTGTCTGATTTTTTTGTATGTTTGGAAGAAAAGTTATACATCTTACAATCAATCTGGGGGCATTAGATAGTATAAATTAATTCTAATTTCAAATGTACTGTAGAATAAAACATACAGTTTTACTTGACGTGTATTAAGTTTCCATGGGTGCTGTCAATATTTTGTCTTATTCTTTTTTTTTAACCATCTATGTAATAATGTTTATAATAACAGCATTTAGGATTTAACTTATTTTTTGTAAGTGCCTTCTGTATCTAATCTGATTCTGAATGATGAGAATTCAGATTAAAATGAAGAACACTTAACAAACCTAATAAATGTTGTCAAAGGGTCAGAAGTAATATTTGTTAAGACATATCAGTAATTACATTACGTTATACTTTGGTTCCACATTTTCATCAGTTGTTGGAAAAGTATGCCTTTTTTTAAATCTGTTGGGAGTACAGAAATTTCTACAGAAGGGAAAAGCAAATCCAGTTCAATGTATTAATGTGACAGTGTTAATTAGACATAATTCATGTACCATTGATTTTCTCCTTTTGACTTGTAACAAGATTAATATAGTAAAGAACAAATAATACTCAAAGAAATCTACCTATATTTTCCATGTCTATACCAATAATAAAAAAAACTTAACAATTTTCACTGTCACTCCATCTTTATTTCTAAGTGATTAATTCTGATCCAGGTTAATGAACGGAAGCTCACATCTGAACCCTCTAGCTAGTGGTGGGCGATACTGCAAAATTTGGTTTCAATCCGATACCAAGTAATACAGGACCAGAATCACTGATATCGAAACCGATACTTTTTATTATTCAAAGCAGCATATGTTTTGTCATGTAGGGGAGAGCAGAGTGTCATGATTTATGAGGTGAATCATCAACAAATTGCGAAATCTCAATACATTTTCATGACCTTTGAATGCTATGCCAAAGGTTGGCAATCATTGTAAGGTGAGTGGTAGAATATAATTTCTACCTGCCAGCTGTGAGACCCGGGTTTGATTCCCAACTGAAGCATGTATGTAGCAAGCAATTTGCTTTCCACTGAATGCATGTTTAAACACAGGACAGTTTTTAAAGGCAAATAACAAAAATATTGTTTTTATTATTGTAAATTGAATGTGCCAACATGAACAAAAGTTTTTTGAATAAACAAAGTGCACACAATTATTTGCGGAGAAGAAACCAAAAAAATTGCACTACTACATACTTCTATGTACCTGCCACCTCTACGCAGTACAACCGCTACCACCAAACTACTACATACCTCTATGTACCTGCCACCTCTACGCAGTACAACTGCTACCACCAAACTACTACATGGGGGCAACTGATTGATTAGAGTAAAATAGCCGTCACTGTAGGGTTGCAAGATTCTTGATCAAATGAGAATCACGATTTTCTTGCTTAGAATTGAAATCACGATTCTCTCAAGATTTCTTTTCAATAAAATTGTTTATTGCACTGATTTACCTGATACAGAAGGGCATGCAACAACAAATATGATGGTGCCTGATATAGAACCGGCTCATCAACTTTGGACAACAGAAAGGGAACACTCCTTTCTGTTGACACTGAACATAAAAATTATCAACTTCAGTCTCTTGTCTTCTCTTACTTGCACAACCTTTGAACAAGTATTTCTGTGTGTTTTCTGTGCGTAAGATAAGAGAGGTAGGTATGCTTCTTAAAATGTAAACCACAGTCAATATAAGAAGTCTGTCAACATTTTGAGGCTTCAGTGAGGAATGGAGACCTGTTACAATGTTCCCCCCTGAACTAAACACCCTTTCTGAAGGGGAACTTGTAGCAGTATGTATAGCATGCATAGTTAGCAGAGAAACACTGGAAGCACACCACACAGCTGTGGCAAACATGTTCTACTCCATTAAGGATCTGAGTTAAATTCATTGATGTAAGATAAATCAAGAAAAATGTTACGTTACCAAAACAAAGCATGGTTTAAGTTGTATTAAGTATGCAGGCCGCCAGACTGTTTACTGAACAATAAATCTAGTCAGATAAAGTTGTTGTTGCCTATTCAGAGGCCCACCAACCTGGATAAACCTGGATGACTATTTAAGCAAGTTTGGGCTAAGATGGTAATTACCTTTGCTTTGAGGACGGTGCTGTCTGGTCTCCTTTGTGTGGCTGAAGTGAAACACAAGCATTAGTAATACACTAATGACATGCATACTGGAAAGGTTCAGTTTGTTGGACAAAAGCCTTGTAATCAAGCGTGTGCCTAGAATCCACTTTCATAGGATAAAACTAGCAATTAACTATACTGTCTGGAAGATAGTTGGGTCACTGCTGTTTTTGTTGACTTTTAGCGGAACAATTGGGGCAGGCATCGTCATCTGGCATTCTATTCAAAGAATTTTCTCTCATCCACAGAATTCTCTGTATCTGTGGAGAAACCGTAAGACATGTAACACACAGGAGCTCAGAGAGAGAAGGTTACAATGACAAGGAAAAAGAGGTCTCGCACAAAACACGCACACACACACACACACACACACACCTAGCCAACATCAAAGTGTTCATATCTACATTGAGCTTAATGCTCAAAGCACTGGAAGCACTGATAAAACTATTGTATGAACACAAATAACTTAGAAAGGTGTTACTTATCTAAAGTAGCCCCACATACACAAAACTACAATAGCTGAATACGTCAATTAAAAATAAGGCACTGAGCTCCTTATGCTTGAAAAGACAACAATATATACTACTGTAATTAAGCACTTTTATTGATGACAAGGAATGGATGAAGAGGAATAGTCAAATATTTTTTTCCTATTGCAGTTTCTCAAAACGCCGCTTCTCTACGGGAACAACAGTAAAGCATTGTGTTTCATAAGAGTGAACATAGTCAATCGAATATAATGCATACTAGATGGACGGCATTACGAATAAGAAAGAAAAGTGCACACTTGTTTGCCCAGACAAGTGTTGAGGTAATGTGTGATATACAATATGTCAGAAAAACGGGCAGAGTACAATCGTTCATACAGGAAGTATAGAAAGAGAGGTATGTGATGAAAGACCATAATATGATAATGATGGAAGAGACTGCTTTTCAATTCCAAAACAAGAAAGCACTTGTTTAATGAATGTCTAAATGCTAAATCAACTCGTAAAGTAAATTATCAATTTGAAAATGTATCTATAAAAAAGGTAATACAATGATTTGGTGATACTTGCACAAAATAAAAAAATCTGAACGAGAAGAGATCAGCATAAGGTCATCCTGGCAATAAACCTAAAAAATGAAAGCACTTTGCAAAGGTTGAAGGAGGTTCAAAGCTGAACGTCCCGAGCAATGGGAGATAAGAGACAGAGGAATGGAGCAGATTTGCATCAAGAATACACGCACATATTCGTCATTATAAATCAACGCTTATCTGTACATGGTGTATATCATCCACTCGTGGCGTTCACTCTCGCTTTTGTCCGATAATGACGTAACACGCTGGCCATCTACATCTTATAATAGACGAGATAACATGGCGTGTTGTAAACAGAAATCACCGAGGTATACTGGCGATAACAAGCGATGGACAATAGAAAGCTCTAGAAAAAAAATTAAAATAAAAGTGCATCACATTATGTCAAAATACCGAGATATATCTGAACATTAAAACAACACTCTAATAATAAACATCTGATATTCTTCTTTTTTCTTTTTTTTCTCTCACTAGTGCAACAATAGACTTGATTAAAGAAAGACGTATGGGGTTAACCTGCAAGCAATCAAAGCTTTTAAACATCTAATAATTTTTCTGGCATCGACAGCAGAACAGTTAAAGAAGGCAACTCAATGATTGATGCTTAAACACAAACATGCCAACATTATAGACATTGCTTCTTTTTTTTGTGTATATATATATATATATATATATATAAATAAATAAATAGCTGAATTATTATCTTTATCATTTTCTTAAATAATTTCCATCTCTATATGACTCTGATGCACATTTAATATAAAGTATCTATAATTCACAACTGCAATGTCAACACTACTGTAATACATAATATATTTTGTTTGTCGTTGTTCCTTGCACTTTGAAGAGGCTGCTTACAGACTGTGCATCTGTAAACTGTATCTCTAGGAAAAGGTCATTTTTATGACTTTGATATAATACAAACCTCATAGGTTTTAGTTTTCCATAACTAACAACTTATGTACAGTTTTATGTCGTAGCGAAGGCAAGATTGTCTGAAACCAGAAAAGAAACAAGTGCAATGTGTTTTCCCGAGTGTGTCAAGCCTTTCCAAAAAACGATTGTGCCTTTTTCCTTCTACCTCAAATGTACTGGAAATGTATCGACGACTCACACATCACAGCCTTACAAACTGTAAAAAGGCAACAGCCAAAGCTACCCAATCCACCCTCACACTTTAACTTGGTACGGTAACAAGTGAGAATACACAAGTACTGTTGTGGAGCGCACAACATACAGTATTCTGTTGGCATCTAGAACATTGTCCTACACACTCAAACCAGACATGTTGGGGGGAACGGCCAGAGTTTAGCCTTCAGTTGGCCGAAGATGAGCTTTCAGACCAGAGCTGGTAAACATATCGTCACAAGGCGTACATAAAGATGTTGTACTTAGTCTTTTTATAACAAGACATTTAGAATGTATCCTGTTAGTCAAGTCACAAGTCATGGAATTAGGTATCTACAATCTTTCATTGAAATGCTATAACGGTATGCTAGGCTATGCTGATGGGGTTTAGGCAGTCATGATAAAGATACTGAAGTTCACATGGCTTGGATTTGACATTTACATCCATGCAAGTGGACTGTCTTGAGGGCCAGTTTCCATTGCCACTAAGCCAATGTAGGGCAGTAACACATTCCTCCATTAGATGGCACTGGAGGATGTTCACTGACCACTTCTCTCACACATAAAAAAAGCACTGTGAGGATGGCACTGTAAGAGAGTGTAGAACAACAGCATGGCATATAGAGTGATACAGTATAATACAAGAACGGACGACCTAATGATGCTCATTATAAAATGTGTTTTATAACGAGCACACTGTTGTTGTTTTTTTTCAACAGTCTTTGCTCTCAACTGTTAAGGTTGCCGTTGCCTGCGTTGCCTATCATTACACCGCCTTTCATTTCACTTGAATAGCACACTGGAGAAAACACAGCAAATGAGCGTATAGCCACCGGAATGAAGGGCGCCGTTGATGTAATTCGCAGCCCTTTTCCAAGGATATCACATACTGCATATTTGATTATATCAAACAGAGAAAAAAATCCAGCAGAACAGAAAAGCAAGGACAGAGATGAATGAACGCACAGTTGGGGGGCAGGGGGTGGTGAACTATACATCTATACCTTTTTTTCTTTACCATAGCAGGGCCAACAATGGTTTAACCAATACCTTTGTGTCAACCTATTTTATTATGGAACTTTCTCATCTTTAACATTACAGGCGTACGCTCGTGTTTTTCTTGCTATGCAGTAGTCAATGTAAGAAGGGTGCTTTATCGTTATGGTGTCTGATCTAGAAATGAATAAACCTCCACTCATATGCAAAGCAGAACACAGTGGCAGCTGAAGAAGAAAAACCAAAAAAAATGTATTGCTACCATAGCAACCATTCCATGCAGCGACGACAGGGGCTGTTGATAAAGACGGTCAGTGTGCTGGAAGCTCAACCTTGCTCTTCACGCCGTGCTTCAGAAGCTGCTTCAGAAACGTTCCCCCTATTGAAAGTTGTCCATACTTGTTGTTAGGAACTAGGTGTGGCACAGGCCAGGTAACTTTGATCATTTTGCTATTTTTTTGGTGAACTGGATGTACACCAACTATCAATCAATCAAAACAAAATCAACAATCAAATCAACAAACACAAGAGGATAAAGCCTTGTTGCGTTATGAGAACATTTACTCAATAGTTTCGATCACAACACCTCGTTGCCAGATGTTGAGTTTCGCTCCATTGTAATACGGCCGCTCACGTACGTTGTGAAACCCAACGATGTCTCGGTTAGAAGATTTGCTAGCATTAGCTTGGTTTCTTTAGTAAGTTTCTTTAGTGGTTGGGATCGGTGTTAAAACACCTGTGGTTCTTAAGCCTGGCGACTACTACTACTACAAAGGCCGGATTTTCCCAGGGGGATGAGCAGGTTCCAGTTTGTTGTCAAAAATGTTTGTGACTCGCGGTTGACCCTGGCTGTGCTGTCTTCTGTTGCTAGCTCGATAGCTTTTTTGTTTGTTTTGTTTCTCTGTTTTTCATTTGTCTGTGGTCACCGTTGTTTCCGGAGAAACTTTTCTTTTGAGAGATTTTTGAGCCTCATTGGCTGGGGCTCAACGACTGTATCTGTTGACGACGAGGGGAAGGAGCAAAGCTTGTCCCTTGTGGAGACCTGTAGCTGAGCTAAAGGTGTGAGCATAGGCCGTCTGCCCTCCTGCAGTGGAGCTAGTGGTGTTGGCGTAGGCTGACTGCCTTCCTGTAGTGGAGCTGGTGGTGTTAGCATAGGCTGTCCGCCTTCACGTGGAGAATTTTGGAGAAGCCAGGTCTCTTCTTCAGGGCCTGAAAAAAAGCAGGGTGGAAGTGAAGAACGTTCTAGTGTTGTGTCTCCAAACTTAATTAATGCAAAGTGAAAACATTTTAATGAAATATTTCATCATTGCTATATTTCGATATTTCATTATTGCAATTATATACTATATTTAAAGTCTAGCATATCAAATTAGACAAACTTTCTAAGGAAATGAACTTCATTAATGCAAAATGTAAATCATTTGAAGATAAATTGGGATTTTCCTGAGTCAGTGAATGATCTGTCCCTGTATGTATGATATCAAGCAAGCAACCATTTATCAATACAACAATTAGAATTTTGGCTTCCATGCTTTTAAGCATAACTGAATGCTGAAAGACTCCAAGTAATGATCTTAAACTCATATCTCCAGCATGAGGGGGTCATTGTTAGGGCTGTGAAGTGACCTGCAGCTTGTTCACCATCTCGTCAAACAACTTCCTGGCCTCGGGGCTGTTAGGATCTTCAAAGTAGTCTTCAATGCCGATCTGGACCACAATGGACTTGAGGTTACGACACACGCCTACATGACAACAAAAGAGAGCGATGTTGTGGGAAGAAAACCCAGAAATGTGAAGATTTCATCAAATTAGCATGTGCAATCTTAAATGCTACTACTATTTATGATTAGTCATATTAGTCATTTAGCAAAGCTTTCATCCAAAGCGACTTCCAGTAAAATAAAAAGTATACATTCATGAGCAGGTAGGGGTTAGGCATCTTGCTCAAGGATGCATACAGGTAGACTGGGACGTTGGGGTTGGAATCTGGAACCTTTCGACTGGGAGTCAATCACCCTAACCAATAGACTACCCTGCCTCAAATAAGTTAGCATGTCCTGTATGAATAAAAACAAATATCAGTGTAGAAATATATACAAATATATATACAAATATATATATATATATACAAATATAGTGTTTTTTAACATAGTTTATACAAGAGAGATTATAAAAACTCCCTTAGTAGTAGCAGTATTGGTAGTAGTACTAGTAGTAGTAGTAGTAGTAATATTGCTACTCACTGTTGAAGTGAAGCAGGGCCTTGGGCGTGACAGGCGTGGAGGTTAGGACCAGCATCTCCAGGCCCTTGAGGCCCTCCCTGCAGACCTCCGCAGCCACCTCCTGGTTGATCTCACTGACGTGGTCCAGCTCCAGCACCTGCAGACGCATGCAGTTCCTGGCTGGTGGGGGAGAGGGCAGTGGGGGGAGAATACGTGGGTAGAGAGATAGTGAAAGTAAAGAGTGAAAGTGAAACCAAAACTAATATCAAGATATGATAATCTTGATATTATGGTCAAAAGTGTAATAGCAATAGCTATTGTGAGTAGCTGTTACAAATTCAATGCAAGACATTCAACAGTATCATATCTTGCATAAACAGTCAATCAATTACCTTGGCTTGTCTCTAACTTGACAATAAATCAATGTTATTATGAGAAATGAAATAGCGATATGTTTTGCATTGCATTTACTCATGGTCTAGAGTACAGGGATGCAGGACAGTCAAGGGTTTATTGTGAACTGACTAGACCTCTGTCTGTGTAAAATAAAACACAAATGTGTGAAGAATGAATGTGAACCACATACAAAACAAAGGTTTCATAATGTTCCCTTTGAATATTAAAAGCTGAAGGATGAATATCAAATTATTACAATACATTAATTATCAACAGAGAAGTGTAAAAGTGTGAAACAAAATGTGAGGGATGTCAACACATTCTACTGCATAGATCTAGATCTATCATAGAACAGTTAGAGCTACCATTAATTAGCTTCCACTAAGATAAAGTTTCTGACAATGTTGACATTTCGCAGTTAAAGGTAGGGTAGGCAATACATTTGAGAAGCATTTTTTATTATCATATTATTATTAGTCATATTTGTTAAAATGATCCTAGATCCCGACAGAAATCATAAATCGAAGTGAGGCCTGAAGGGAGTTTTATTTTTTTTTTGGGGTTGGATACTTCCAAAGTCTAGCTTGCTCTGGCTGGTTTCTCCAAATCAACCTATCCTAGCTGAATCACATGAATCGATTTTTTCCCCTATCCCTAAAAATGATGATAAGGTAATTGAGCAGTGATGACACATACCCAGAGAGGCCAGGCCCTGGATGCCACACCCAGCCCCGCCCACTCCCAGAGCCCGGAGGTGAGGCCAACACCGTCCTATGGTCTGAAGACATCTGTTGCTAAAGCGAGCCGGCTGTTGGCTGAGAGACAACACAGGATATGTATTATGTACTGGAGTAGTATAACTGGGGACCATAAACCAACTACAGTTGACTTAGTGTAGTGATACATTTTTTTGACTCCCAGACTATAGGTAGTGGGTTTGATCCTGAATGTCTGCAGCCTACTTGTGGGCTAAATCCTGTGTCTGAATTCACTGTATGCTTTGCTAAACGGTTGCTAAAAATATAAATGACTCAATAGTAGTATTAGCAACCAGCAATGTAAATAACATTGTTATGATTGTTATACTGGCATTTGTGTGGATCATTTGGACCTGAGATATGTCAAACAAAATGCCATAGTCGATTCATTAGTCACACCTACCCCTCCCGTCTCCACTATACTTCATCTACATTCTAGCTACATGTCTAGCTACATTCTTTGCTCCTTCTCTCACCATGGGTGTAGTGGCGCCACCTGCAGGGAGATGATGTCTCTGCAGCCGGCTCCCAAAGCCCAGATCACCTCCTGACCGACTGGGTCGGTGGCACTCCTGGTAGGAAGGAAGGTAAGGACTTAAACACCACATCCATACAAGGGATGATCCACAAGAGCTTTATGTAGGTGGCTTTCTTCTGTAATGAACTGGTCAGCGCTCAAGTTTTCTAAAATATGTGTTCTATATTGTTTGAGAGTTAAATGGATCCAAGGACCACAGAAGGCAGGGGTTAGTTAAAGTATGCACTGTGTATTCACGCTAGCAGCGTCTTCTCCTGGAATGAGCTAAAAGACCGATGCTCGCTTCATGACAGAATAAAATGGAGAGTTGAACCCTTGGAGAGTTGGAGGTCTTCATAAGACCTTGCTGATGTAGGCACGTTCTACTGTGGGTCCAACAACTAATGATTATGTGATATGTGATGTAGTATAATGTAGTCTACTGTAATGTAATGATATGTATTTATGTCTATTAATATAATGTAATTGAATATAATGCAGTGCAATGCAATGTAAATATATATAATGTAGCATAATGCCATTTCATGTGATGCCATGATGTGTAACATACTATAATGTAAGTCATCCAATGCAGTGTAATACAATTAGCTCAATTAGGGTAGGGACAGCTTGATAAATGAATGGACATTACTATGAGGAGGCCTACCTGTAGGTGACTGCCTGCAGTGCTCTGCAGTAGCAGCTGGCCAGCCAAAGGGAGCGGTCAGTCAGCAGGTTGGGACAGTGAGACACCTTGAGGATCAGCAGGTTGCTGCCTGTAGCCTTCAGCAGGGCCTCCAGGCCGTCCTCGAGACTGCCTCTGATTGGGGGAAACAGAAAGCGCACGCATGGGCACACACCCAAGTTATAACACACACACACACACACACCGCCACCACACACACACACACACGCGCAAGGAATCACCCACACACGCAACCACACACACACACGCACACATACACGCACGCGCACAAGGAATAACCCACACACACACACACAAACACGCAAACACACACACACACACCCACCGCAACATACAAACACACACATACATGCAATGAATAACACACAGACGTGCAGCCGCACACACAAACACCTGTTTACCAATGCATTATACATATGAAATATTTATACATGCATATTTAATGTGTACATACATACATATTTAATAATATTACATTTGCATCTCAGGAAAATATACACTCACATAAGCACAATCAGCCTCACAATCAGAGCCAACCAAGACAGACCTGAACATCCACACAGATCAGACCAGACTGGTCCAGGTCTAGGGCATCCGGTCTTACCGTGTGCTTTTCAGGTACTCCTCCTTGGTCTCCTTCTTGCCCCTGGGTCTGGGCTTGAGGTTCTGCAGGATCAGAGAGTGGGTCTGTGTGCACCACTGCGA
>OOFG01063356.1:0-15616 GCA_900323295.1 Molva molva | reverse complement strand
CATTTCTGATGGTGAACAATGTTTTTAAACTTCCCAAAAAGAAATAACATAGTCCAGAAAGTGGATGAATCGTAAGTGTAGTGTAAGGAATCCTCACCCTCTCTGACCAGCCTACGGACGTGACAGAGTCTCCCTCCACCGACAGGTCGCACAGACGCGTCACCTTCAGAAGATGGAGGACAGGAGGCAGACGTTAAACATTGAAAACAGTAAGGAAGCAAATCTGCTCATTTGCTCCAGAATCTCTTGTTGCCTAAAATGTCTCCAGAAGACTGACCTGGCTGGTGCAGGCACTCCACAGGTAGACGCAGGTTCCCAGTCCGACGCTGAGGACGTTGAGGGACGACCAGTCCACCAAGTTCAGGTAGAAGTCGTCCTGCAGCTCTGGAGCGTCCAGGACTTTGAATGGGATTTTGGAGATCTTTCGAGTGGGTTTCCTCGGCGACCGAAGCAGTTTCTGGCTGCAAGACAGAGGTTATGGATTTGTTTTTAAAAGTCGTCAGATTTTAAGTGATGAATAATTCTTTGGTCAAACAATGAAGGCTTTTTAAGACAAATGAATGGAAGCGAGTACCTGTTGCTGCTGACGGGGGACAGAGAGTACGGCGAGACTGCATTGCCATCCTCCTCTGGAAGAGCCCGCTTGGCACTTACGGAATACTACGACACGGAACACAAACGGAGCGTTACAGAAGCATGCGCCATGCTAGGAGAACGAGACACACTCCTCATTCTCACTACACAACATCAGCTGAGCTTCAAATCCACCACCATGCTAGGAGGACGAGACACACTCCTCATTCTCACTACACAACATCAGCTGAGCTTCAAATCCACCTACACTAAAAAGGCTTCTCTTGACGGGGGTGGAGGGCTGCAGGCGCCGGTCCTCCGACTGGGGGTCCTGGACCTTGTCTATCCCGGCTCCCAGCAGCTCGTTCTTTAGCAGCGCGGAGTATGCCAGCCCATCGGCTACACGGGACCGGACAGACAAAGGGGAAAATGGATTACTTCGTCAGCTCCGTCAAAAATGGGATGTACCCCTCAGTTCAATCCCAGTTATTTTTCAACACAAATTGTGGACGATAAGACCAGGAGAGTTATATACACGGGGGGAGGGTGAAAGAAATGAGAATGGATGGATAATGACGGATGAAATACCTTTGTTATTATTATCTGTTGTGCCGTCTTTGGTCTTTCTGTTCTGATTGTGCGACTTCTCGATTTCCTAGTAAAGAAAAGTGTGTAAGTGCTCAAAGTATGTTGTTGTACAAAAAACACAAATACAGAAGAAGTCTAGATACAGGATCTCCAAATGTATTGAGGACCAATTATGCATAAATTATATTGTTGTTATTAAACACAAACCACTAGCCCAGGGGTTGGGAATTTTTTATGTAAAGTGATTCATAATTTGTGCAAAAATAAATAACTAAAACTGGGATTACAAATTGTTCCATCTTGAAGTGGGAAAACTAACTTAAACTCAGATGGGGTGAAATATTAGAACCATGATTCAAACTCATGATTCATACTCAATACGTGGTCAAACAGAAGACAGTGGAACAAGACTCACGTTGATGCGATGGAAGTTAACACTCCAGTTGGCCCCTGCCCGTGAGGGAATGAAGCGGTCTCCGTGCTTACTAGGGGAAGACAGGGGCGAATTGGTTGGCGTCAGTGCTCGTACTCCAGCGATGGCCTTCTACGCAGTGCAGGAGAGAGAGAGACAACCGTTAAGACAAAGAGCCACGTGAAAGTGAGTTTCTAAGGAGCTGGAAGGAACTGCTGTGAGAGGTTTACATTACTATTCTATTTTATATTTATTTTCCGTAGCATGTTTATTGCTATGGTGATGCACCAAACATATATAGATACTGATACTGATACGTTAACATTGTATCAATTGATTGATGATGTGTACACAAACTAGACGAGAGCGACAGTGGCCCAACACATCTTGCTTCTAATGTGTGGAGTGGCACACCCTTTAAACCCACCCTAATTCCACGCTGAGCCAAGAATAAACTTTGGGAGAGGCTATTATCACTTGAATGCTAAGAAAAGCTCCCTTAATCAATCAAGCAAGAAATTAAAATCACATGTATTAGCATTTTGTTCACACTGTATGTGTCAGTTTACACATAAAGAGAGCCATACAAGTAGACTTGACAGATCATCACTAAAAAACATTGTTCATTCGATTTATAGGCTTGATAGACCAGACCTTATAAGTATTAATAATCTTTGCAAAAAACAATGACAATTGTGAATTGAATATAGTAAAGTTGAGTACATGAGATTATACTTCTTAACTTACTACAGGGCTTGCATTTTCCTGGATGTTGATCTGCCTGAGCAGCCTACTTTCATAGTCCTGGTCCATGACTAAAGAAAAAAGTAAACACGTTTTGAATATAATCCACCAACGGATATGAACAAGACCCACTTGCAACCGGTTTGATCTCACTCGAGCCATGTTGACATGTACTCGTACACAACGAGTACAAAGAAAAAATCCATTACCCGCAGACATGAATATTACGCGAATTGTGAAAACAGCCCAGGCTTTACTTGTACAATTCCAAGGCGTTACCTGCTGATTTTAAAGTATGCATATATCCCGTAAAAACCTTAAATCAGACTAAACCCCTGGTACGTTATGAAGGCATCATGAAGGTTGGACTGGCCACGGATGCTTTGGGACCTTGTGATTAACCCTACGTAACTGTTACTGCTACCCCATTATGTCGTGCAACAAAATATAACTGTGAGCTAAACGTAAAAGCTAATAGATCTAAGAGAGGAATCAACCCGTGTCAAATGGACACAGTAACAATATAGGGGAACTAAGAAAAACACAAAAGGCTCCGGCAGCTAAATAAACACATAAACTACTGTAACGTTAGCTAACGAGGAGCTAATGCTAACGACCTAGCAAATGCCTTGAGAACAATGTTCGTCCACACTATTTTCGTACGGAAATACGTACCGTCCACCGTTTGTCTCGTCGTCGACGGACTACTCAACAATCAACCAAGGTGGTCGTGTTTTTTTATATGAGATGCTGATTATTTCAAATGTCTACTTTTCAAACGGAGTAAACAAAACACAATTCTTTTCGGAACATCAATTGCAGCTCGCTAGGAACGATGGGAAATACGTGACGTCACGATTTTTAAATCACATTGAGGGTTGCTAAGGAAACGTGTGTTTAGGACCACAGGTCCTGTCGTTCTTTATTTACATGCAGCCAAAAAGACAGCGGTTACTTTTATTGGCATAATTAACGTCGTTCGTGATATATTGCGGTTATATTAGGCACACTTCCCAGTGGCTGTTTACGGCTGATATATAGATAACATGTACTGCTAAAGACAAAGACAGTGTAACCATACAGAACATCCAATGGGCTTTAGGATATATATTTGTCAGTCTGTGCTGCCTAAAAGAACCCTCCTTTGAGAGGTTATATATTATTCCATAGTAAAGTTATGGCACAACCCATAATCCCAAACAGCTGGCAGTGTGAATGGGATAAGTGGGGCAGATATTATTAGCACTATGACATTCAAGCTGTCATAATGCATCCTGTCACCATGACAGCATCATTTAAATTGGTCACAGCATCATTAACAATAATAAATAATTTCCAAATTAATGTTTTGATTCTTAATGTATGACAAATGTAACACATTTGTCATGGATAGATTTATTAGAAAAAAAATAGATTATATAGATTCATTGGAAAAGTGAATTTACTAAATAACAATCAAATAAAAGACAGATTCAACATACCCCATGTGCAAATTATTTTCAAGAGTAAATCCCTAGATCATATATTAGCTCTAGATTGATAAAAAAAAAAAGTATTGTTCTCCAACAATGGTAATAATAGCAAGTACAACATTATACAGAGCAATTGAAGTAATTCAGTAAATAAATGTCAAAAGATTTAGCAGTGTTATTCTCAAATGTGATGTTGATGTTTAAAAACCTTTTCAGAATGGACAACCTCCAATTCACAAGGTACTCAAATGTGTGGCTCATGTCTGCAGTTAAAAACAAACGATATTATCCAAAACAGGTTATGGTAAAAGTGCATTGCCAAAGCTTTTCCAATAAGAAAAACATTTTCAGAGTCTCCAAATCCCTGAAACGCTGATTCAATTGGCAAATGCTACAATTACACCACAGGGCTAGCAAGTCAAGACATAAAACCTACACTTGTCTAGATAAGTACATAGGTCCCAGAAGTTTGCATAATCACATTATCGTATAATACAGCAAGACACAATCCTAGTACTAACAAAAGTAAAAGTATTTACAGTGCAGGCAAATATATCAGCTAAGAAAGGCAATGTGTGAAATGTAGGAGGGATGCATCATCTCCAAACCCAGAAATAGAAATGTCTTTTTTTCTCCCACTACGAGTACTGAATGAAAACATATTTCAGCCCTCATTTTGTACTAGTTTCTGTGGTTTAGGAAGGATACACATCTAGAAACAAATAAGACACAGTGAAATAAAGTATCATCATCATCTAAAGTATGTAGGAAAATACCATTATTTGAAAATATGAATGACCAATGGAATGAAGACAAACATCTACGATCTACATCTGAAATACAGCAGAGAATAGTGCCAGAAGGACCGACAGAGACCTGGACCGAGAGGCCGCGGGGCTACATGGACGAGGTTTCTTTAGGCGTAAGCTGCAGTCCACTGCTGACCTGGAAACGGGTTTCATCTGAAATGCCATACTGTTCCAAGGGGTCCTGAGCGGTCATACACATAGGGTTAGAAAGCACATTAAGTCAAGGAAAGGGCACAGTTACCTATTGTTAAAGCGTTAGACTTAGTGAATGAATGTTGTTGTCATTGCTTGTGTCCTGTGACGTACAGCAGGGTAAGCATGGTACTGACACTGATTGTGTTGAAGGGTCGATTCACACTGAAGCCACTCTAATGTGGTATAATATCCCCTATGAAGTATCTCACCTTGCCAGTCAGTCTGTGGATTTCAGTACGATAGAATATAAGGTTCTTCCTCATGAACTCATAACTGTGTGTAAAAAAATTATATGAAGGAGAGATGTTAGAGAATGTGGGTTCAATTATTTGCATTTTAAATTCACAGTCAAACCACAGGTCAACAAATAATGAGGTTGTTAGCATCATGTCTTCATGCATCCCTTGGGCCAAGATAGAGTTACATGCACCAGTGATATACTCATTTGAGCATATAACTAAAGGGTATGGAAATATTATAATTCAATACATTTAATATTGAGAAAAGAGTCAATGTAATTGGAGTTTATAAAGCGATTGTGTTTGTTGTACTTCTTTGTCAATAAAGATATACAAAATCCAAGCAATCAAAATAGAGATACATACACCGTTCCCATGACAGTACACATATATGGAGAGACGCATTACCTGGCTTTAATGATGGAGTCTATCCATTCCCCACATTGTTCTTCAGAGTCACACTCAAACATGTACCTTTTCTCTGTCTCGTCTAGAAATGCTGCAACAGAACATAAACCTCAACGTTAATACATAAAACATCCAATTTACATGTTTGTGATCAAATATAAGTGCCACGAGGACACTCAATTTTAAACTGTTGATTATTACATAAACTACCAGCCAAATCAGATTCAGAGTACAAGTGTAAGAGAGAAAAAGAAACACGGTTGCTATAAATAGATTTGCACTGCAGTATAACATAATAATTAGTGTTATTATGAATAAAGAATATACTTTAAAGGTGACTTACCAATAGAGAAGACATGGCTAGACTCTCTCTCTACACGGCACTGTTCGAGCAGCAAAGCACCAATGGGCTGAGAAATATATGATACAGGGTACAATTCAATTAAGTGTGTAGTCATTACTGTAATTGTATTATAGTGAAGTAAGTCTACACGCCAGCTATACATGGAAAGCCTATATAAAAGCCATTTAAAATGTCCAGACCTTAGGGTAATGTAAGAAAGTATTGCTTGTTATCAGGGTCTCACCTCCTCCTCATCAGTCCGGAAATAGAAAAGAAAGTTAACCACTAGTTTCACCAACCTCTTCTTTACAACTGTGGGAAGGGGAAGAGAACGATATACTCTTGTCACAAAAGTGATATGAGTAAAAGGTGAATACAGAGCGATCATTACATTAATGGGGATGCTATCCCATAATCATCCAACACCAAGCCTAACCAAAGACGTCCTGTAATAACAGCTTTGTTTACCAAACTATGACATGTCATCGTAATATGATTTTAATGATACATTCCCAAACTCTAAAAACATGTGATAACGCAATGCTATAGCATACTGATGATACCGTATACATATTCAATTTACATCTAAATCGCTCTTCACAACTGTAAATTGCATACCGGAGTAACATGCGGAAGTCCAATAATAAGGATATGAATTGTCGACATGAGAACATTACCATCTCCTTTTTTAGGTCCTTTCATTCCCAGCTCAGCAGCCTTTTCTGAAGGTTGACGGCTCAGTGACACGAGTTCTTTCTCGTTGAAACGCATTACGACTCCCAGGTTGATGACAGGTAAACTGAGTGGCTGCGATTATTGGCGGATTTTGGTAATGCTATCACCTACTACGACTTTCTACTCCTCTAACTTAAATTTTGGAAATGTGTTCGATTGTTGCTGGTCATTTTGCGAAAAAGAACAACGCCGTAATCCAACAGCTCCATCAACAACTGACCACTTTCACCTCAGTCGCGCCTCATTACTAGGAGGAAATAGGATATCAGGGTAGTACGGCAGGTATTAGGGGACAAACATGGTGGACATTAGGTTACATTATTATTTTATTTTATTTGAGCATATAACTAAAATGTATAGAAACATTTTAATTGCATATGTTTAATATTGAGGAAATGGTCGATCTTATTGGAGTATTGGAGGTTATAAACCGAGTATGTTGTCGTACCTCTTTGTCAATAAAGATATACAAAATCCCACGCATGCGTGTTGTGAACCCATTCAATCTTTAGCGGCGTGATCACAACGTCGAGCTGGTAAGTGTATTTAAGAAAGAAAAAACAAATGCTTAATGTACATATTGGACCAATTCGTTATATTTAAGTTACATTTCGGACTATAAGTGCATATGTGCGTTTTGGAATACAGATTTTCTTCTTCCGAGTTACCAAAACTTATAATAACAATGCTAACGTCCATTAGCTTGCCACCACTTCTATATAGCCTGTTACTGTGTTAGCTAACAAGCCCTCCTTCAACCACTAACATTACTGTGCTTGCAGGAATTATATTACTCAGAACTATTTACTGTTCCAATGTTGAGTTAGTATGTTATAGACAATGAAACAAATAATTCAGAGACGATCCTATAAGTAGAGATCATTCCACAGGGGATATTATGTCATTTGCAGAAAGTGTTGTTCAACTTTGAGAAGTAAACTACTTTTCAACCCAACAGGGGCTTGGCTGGGGTCTCTACAGTGTTTACTTTGCCGACTGTGCTTTGAGTACTTTGAGTATTTGAGAACCCTGCAAAGATGGATTTCCAGCACAGAGCTGGTGGTAAGACGGGGAGTGGTGGGGTCGCCTCCACCTCTGAAAGCAACCGAGATAGGCGAGAACGGCTGCGCCAGTTGGCTCTGGAGACCATTGACATCAACAAAGATCCATATTTTATGAAAAATCACTTGGGCTCATACGAGTGCAAACTTTGTCTAACTCTTCACAATAATGAGGTAAGAATGCAAACTAAAACTCATTGTGTACCCAAAGCTTTCATTTCCTTTATTTCCTTTTGTTTAGATATATACAATAAATAACATAACCTTCTATTCCATTCCATCTTTTTACAGGGCAGTTATTTAGCTCACACTCAAGGAAAGAAGCATCAGACCAACTTGTAAGTACTCTATTACACCAGCCCAATCTCCTGTCGCAGTTCTTTCCTGATCTTCCAACCGTATGTTTAGAGCCATGATGTCTGGTTTACAGGGCAAGGAGGGCAGCTAAGGAGGCAAAAGAAGCTCCTGCTCAGCCAGCTCCAGAGAAGGTGAAAGTTGAGGTTAAGAAGTTTGTAAAGATTGGTCGACCCGGATACAAAGGTAGGTTGCCGGAATGGTTTAAAGCTAAAGTTTATTTAATTGTAAATGTAAGTGTACCTTTCATATATATGACCAATATGTTTGTAATTATCAACAGTGACCAAACAGAGGGATCCAGAGAGTGCTCAGCAGTCCCTGCTCTTCCAGGTTTTTATCTATAATTAATCTTCAGACTCAAACATTTGAAAAATTTGAATCCTGTATTGTGTATAGCTATTATGATTGGATCGTTGAACACAGAAGCTTAACACTGTTTTCTTCTGCTGTCTGTGGCAGATCGACTACCCGGAGATAGCGGAAGGAATCGGACCCAGACATCGCTTCATGTCTGCTTATGAACAGAGAATCGAGCCGCCAGATCGTCGCTGGCAATACCTCCTTCTTGCTGCAGAGCCGTATGAAACCATTGCCTTCAAGGTAAACGCAGTGTAAAATGGCATTCAAGGGCGTATTTTACCTCCAAGTAAAACCAATTATTGTGCTTCGGCACGTAGGGGTGATGTAATTTGATTCCTCACAATTTGATTGGAGATATTGGCAGAACATGGTAGCGTTTGTGTTAGTCCATTGCAGACGCTGAATTTTAAGAGCTGTTAATTGAATGTAAAGTTGTTTGAAACAGCATAGTCATCCGTCTGCTATTAATGAGTGAAATACGCTGTCAGAATATGTTTTGAGTTGACTGTGCCTTCATCTGTATGAGCCATTTTAGATTTTTAGCAGTTCCAGGCTCATTTCTGACCAATCAGGGCATCTCTTACCTGGTTGATTCAGGGAATCAGTGCCTGTCAGTCTCACCGGTGTGTTAAAAGCCCCACTTCTCAATGGTGGAGAAACGTAGGGAGCAGAGGGGGGGGGGACACACGTATTTTTGGTTCTTCAAAATCTGGTTCTCTTCTGCTCTCGCTTTACACCTCGATCAATCTAACCAACAGCCTCTTTAATGTTAAGTGAGGAAGTTAACGTTGTCAAAAGTATGTCAACTGTACGGCAATTTGTTGATTGCTTTTAATGAAAAATGGATTTGAATCCATGAGTAATATAACGTGGAAGTGAGCCAACATTGCCGTCTTTAATCTTGACTTTCCGTGTTTTCTATCTACTTTATTCTGACAACAAATCTTCCTGTAATTAGGTTCCCAGCAGAGAAATTGATAAGGCAGAGAACCGCTTCTGGACCCATTGGAACAAAGAAACTAAACAGGTGCCAATAAGCATGATGAATTAACAAACTATGATCTGCCTTTTCAAACTGTCTATTGAAACTCATGCATTTAAAATAATTCTAATTGAAGGAACATAAACCTGACTCTTTCTCCGCTGTCTAATATTTTTTCTCTATCCAGTTCTTCTTGCAATTCCATTTCAAAATGGAGAAATCCATCTCCCAGTCCAGTGGACCTGTGCCTCCAGCAAACATTAAACGTCCACCTCCGCTGATGAGTGGGATGGGTCCTCGTCCGCCAAACGAGCCCATGCCTCCTCCCCCGCCAGGGGGGATGCCTCATCCTCCTCTCCCTCCCGGTGCTCCAGGCGGCCCCCAAATGCCCCCTCAGATGCCCCCTCAGATGCCCATGCCTCCCATGCCAATGAGGCCTCCGCCCCCGGACGGCCTCTCCATGTCTAACTGATGGAGCGGTTGCCATGTTAGGATTGTGATCCTCCTCCTCGTTTGCCGTTGCCATTCCCTGCTGTCTTGGTTCGGAAATTTGTTACTTAAATGGAGAAATTTGAGTTCTTATGATTTCTGTTCTTCTGTAGATTATATTCAAGATCTACCATCTTTGTGGTAGACCTTTGTGACGGTATTGTGATGGCGACAGTATAAATGTTTTGTGTGAATGTGGACACTCTGGATTAAGGGCCAGTCCTGTCGATTTAACAACATGCATTTTAATATCTTGTTTTTGTAATTAAATATTTTAAAACAAAGTATAGGTGTTGTATTACATTATTGGTAGACAAGTAAACTTCAACAAATAACTTCCCACTGCCTTTTAATTTAATTTTAAGGTAGATCTGCTCCTTAGGATTTGCTATTTATTTTAATTTAGACTTGGTAAATGACCGGAACATATCTGTTGAGTTTGATTAAATACTTGCCTATATAGTAGTAACATATGAGAAATCAGATACTTACATCTATCAACCAGGCTCTCCATCAAAAGTTTATTTGTGTTATGATATAATGCATGACATGTAATGTATGTTATACTACACTATTCCATTTCTAGAGTCAGAATATATAAATCACAAACAGAGTACTCACTAAACATTGTTTTATTTCAATTTGAGTGTAAAATCACATTCCATATTTTTATCCTTATCTTGGCATCGGACAGCTTTATTTGTGGCAGACTTCTAAAAGATTTTGAGTACCGGCATGTTTTTGAACATGTGACAATGGTTTCGTGTGGAGCCCAAGATGTTGGCAAAAATACTGTTAATGGCAAAATAACAATGGCAAGTATCAATGTCATGTTAAACCTTGTGGACTTTAGTCTTTCTTCATCTGGCTTCTGCTCTTAAAAGATGCGTCCTCGTCTTCCTCTCCCTCGTTCACTTTGCCCTCCTCTCTCTGCTCGAGGCTGTTTTTCACCTTTAGCTTGTTCTTGGCGTCGATTTCTTCTGAGTCATCTCTTGTCCTCTTTCTTCTCCTGTCCTTTAACTTGTTTTCTCTTGGTTTCATGAGATTTTCTAGCAGTGGTCTGTTCCTGAGACTTCTTGAAATTTTGTCTGCCGCTCTTCTCTTTGACCTCCCTCTATTGATTTTGACGCTTTCCTCATCTTCATCGTCTTCATCTGTCAAGTCTGGCACCCACCAAAAAACGACTTCCCATAGAGACGTCTGAGGCTGGGTGGGAGGATCAGAGTGAAAAAGTTTCAACACGATCAGTCCAATGCCGTTACTCGCTGTAGCAATTATATGTTCTGCAGAGAATCCATTTGTTATATATCCATTGTCGCTGAAGAGATTGACAGCTTTATCAGCTATTGTCTTAAGATATATATATATAAGAAATCCCATATCCTCATCGCGATAGATACTGACATCATTACAGACAAAAAATGGTTGAATCAGATTATTTAATGTTCTTACCTCTGATGGTATCGCTCTGTGTTTCAAAGGACCCAGGCGCCTTGTAAGTCCAAACTCCTCCTCATGTGTCATTCGACGCCCACCCAAAGCTTCTGTCAGAAATCAATTAGATTAATCCCAGCACTGTCCAATGAAGGCTCTGGGATCCAGCTGTAACATTTACATTAGTTAGACTAAAGTCTTTAGTATAGTTTATTGTTTACTCGCCATGCAGCTTACGGAACCCCGAGGTGACCAGCAGGATCATGATGGCCACGAACAGACAGCGGTTCAGGGTGATGCTCTCCCATGGCGTGTCTGTCTGGGTCAGGTTTTGGATGGATGTTGACTTATGAAGAGCTGTGAAGGAGAGAGAGAGAGAGAGAGAGAGACAACTAAAGAGGTGAAAGTATTTTATAAATAATTTGAGGGATGTTGGGGCAGGTTATGGATGATGAGAAGACGATAGGAAGTCGAGACTCACTAGATGGAGGGGTGCTGGTTTCCCGGGGATGAGTCCGGGATACTGGCTGTGGCTGATGTTGCAGAAGTGAAGCGGAGATCTGCTGAAAGTCCATATTTGGTGTTCTAAGAAAATTGTTTGCTTTTCTCTAACATGAATATAGGCCATATTTGTAAAAACAAACAGGGTAAATGATGGTTGATAGTCCAATGACTAACCTCTTGCATTCTTCTTGAGGGATAGATTTCTAAAAAGAAATACATTTAAACAATTTTAAACCAACCAATGAGCTATTGTAGTTATTGTGTGTGTGGAGAGAGAGAGATTAAAAAGTGAAAAATCACCTGGTCTGCGAATCTGCCGTACTGGTTTCACTGGTGGGGGCTCAGGTCCTGATGTTCCTATCTCGTGCTCAGATGTCCCATATCTGTCCTCCATTCCTTATCGGAGAGGAGGGGGTGGTAGGGGAACTTGGCCAGGGTCTAAATCTGTTCATAATTATTAATTTACAATTGTTCAATTGGGCTTTTCAAACACCTGTGATATGACTTATTTGATAAACAGATCTTTGCATATAACTATCCTATCAAAGGTCAAGTCTATAGGTTAACTGCTAAGAAATGCCAACACCAACAGTGTTGTATTGTCCTGCACACATCAACACATAGTTTTGTACTAAATAAAACCGGTATACAATTAATGTAATTAAAATAAGGAAGATAAAAACTTGCAATACTACAAGGAACAACGAACCAGCATAATATTCAAATCCAGTAAAACCAGCAACAATTGTTCATGACATTTTCGATGGGACTCTGAGCTAATGTTGCACAGGCCTATAAATAGATGGAAAAAAGCTATGGTTGGAACTGCTGCAGTACGTAGAGCAGGCTATATCTATTGTTAGAGCCACGATAAAGGGTTGCAATTATCATAACGCAGCGTATAACTATCAGTTAAGACAGAGAAAGAATACTTACCCGGTTCTTCATCAGGGGTCGCTCATGCATTGTCTGGAAGCCCCTTGTCGAACAGCCAGCAGCAGTCCGATTGGACTGCTAAGTCATTCTCTTAGAATGGCCTGATAGCCAAGCACAGGTGGTGGAGGATGAAAAAAAACAAAAGCACTGGGTGTCAGTCCCAGGGTTTCACTGAGGCAGCATTGGCATGTCCAAGTGTTTCACGGCTTTACAACGAGGGGGTAGGGGAAAAACTGAACTGGCGTTATAAGTTTCAACAAAGGCAGGAGCTTGTTTAAAATGTTGTTTTATATCCTGATATTTCTCGCTGGACAGAAAACGATTTCAATTGCAATCTTTTTGCCTTTTTGATTGACTACATAATGTGGACGATAGAGCATGTTCTCAACTGTTGCTTGACATTGTCAGAGGGCAGATGTTGTTATGTTTTATTCTAGAGATGGCCAATAGAGAGCGCTACTGTCACAAATATCAGCTAGCAGATCACCTTTTTGTATCGATAGATCAACAGGCCGGTGTTGCTTTGACTGCAACTCAAAAAAATCCTTTGAGCAATAGGCTACTACTCAAGAAGCATTATTTATACACCTGCTCGAGAACAAGATATACGGCTATAAGGATGTGAGTTGTGTTAAATTGTTATTAATATAGCTGCATATTTTGACCTCAACGAAATGGTGTCCTTGCCGTCAACTGGCACGCCGCATGTCAGAAACATTTGCAGTAATCGAAAGGATCATTGAACATAGGCAAAGGGCCTCCTACACATCATGATCTGAATTTAGGAACACAGTCAGCACCTCTCATGTCTCAAGGCAATGTATAAACAGACCGTGAACGAACAATTAGGATTAAGGATTTTGCTACAGTAGCTCTACGTTGGGGATGATTGGAGGCTGTTGGCTTTTTGAAGAGGGGGTTTAAATCCTGGTAAACAGGCTTAGCTTGTGGGAAATGTTGATGACTCATATATATTTTGACACGTAATTTGTCTAAAAGGAGTCGAGTTTATTTGTGTCTCAACTTTCCCCATGAATTTTTACATAGTCCTATACAGTTGCACATTTATACCTACAGTGGGCAGTGACAGATTTGTATGCCCTCTGTAGATTGAACTATGAGATTTCCCATAGTCCCATACACTATTTGAATAGGATACATTCACAATTCCCATCTGAATAATGAATGCATTATTAATGAATTATCCAGATGCACAAACATACCCAATTGTTTCTTGCTGTGTGTGTCCAAAATTATCCTATAGAATTTTGACTGTTTGGAAATATCTATTGTCTTAATTTGCAACCCTGTTTTACCTTCCAAATGGTCAAGTCTGTCTGCGATTGGCTGGTGGCAGGGGTTCTTCTTGGGCCCTGGTCCTGAGGACCTGCTGTCCTACCCAAATGAAATGCATCTGTACTTCCAGTTATTACGGGATGCATCTTTCCAAATCCAAATGGAGCCACTCATAAACAAAACAAAAAGCCTCCTAAATATTAACTTTCCAGAAGTTTCCTCAAACCCACATTTGCTAGTAGTTCTACTAAGTAACAGTGCAAGGCTCAGGCCACAGCATCTTCAGGAAGCATTCAAGGACAAGACGACCACAACAGTGTCTTGAAAAAGAAAAGCAAGAATGAGAAGGCTACATCGCCTGTGGTCTTCCTTTGTTCCACTGAGAGAGAGAGCTGTGATTTAGACTATGTCCTTGTCCTTCTGTCCTTATATAGCGGGGGCGCTTTGCTCAGAGGACACAGGACTGTCCAGCAGCACCCAGTGGATATTGCTTGGTGCCCTCCATCAGCGAGGAGCACGGTGGAGCGTGAAACACCATTAGCTGCTGTAGCTTTACAGACTCTTTACAGGCCTGGATCTTCTCCTTTTAAAGTAATACACTGTAAAATCTTGTATTCAGTTGGTGTAGAAGTGAACCTGAAGACGTGTTCTGATGAAGATTGATGCTTGTCCTGAAAAAAGGTGACATTTGTAAACCAAATTACTTTTACAATTTTGTGTTTCTACCGGCATTGTTTTAATATGTAACCCTGATTTTCTTTACCAGCCAAATGGTCGAGTCTTTCTTCCATCGGGTTCTGGCAGGTGTACATTGTTGACCCTGCTGTGTAAGTAATACAGCTGAGAGGATAGTGTTTGGAAGTGAGGGACATCTAAACAGTAGTCTTTGCAGGCTTGGATGGCTTTTCCTATACAGTAATGGGACTTTAATGATTGTCTATTGAATAGTTATTCAGGACAAATAGAGGTAGAACTATATATTTTGTCCATCTAGTATCAAGATACAAATGTCCATTTTATTCACATACTGCCAGACGTGTCAGACTAGTATCAGGTAGTAAAGTTGAGCTCTGTTAGGGATGGCTGGACATCGAGTTTGGGACGACGAAAGGATGCTGTGGGGTCTGAAAATTACCAAAGGAGCGACAAATTCTCCTTCCATTTAGCTCTTGTGTCAGATAATCTTCTGAAAAGCATTCATTTGAATACAGAGTTCAGCCAACTGAATATACTACAAAGTAGATATCTTTGGTTTGTTAGTCAGAGTCCCCCAGCATGCTAAATTGTATTCATAATATTGACAAAACAACCACATTTGTGATTGAGGAGACGCAGGGGAGGCACTCATAATGTACATTATCAGTTTTTAATTTGAATGCCAGGGAAAGGACACACCTCTCACTTGTGCTTAGAGGGAATATGCAGATTTATTCTCATATACCTCTATTTTGCAGACATGCCTATCGAATAAGTTCCTATATATATAAATGTAAATCTTAAGTTGGACATATAAGTTGCACTTAGTAGATTGCGGCATTTTACATTATATATAAGTGGCGAAAAAATAAATGCAGCACAGCAAGGTTATGAATATGAATGAGTTATACATATTAACATAAAACACTCTATTTTCCTGACCCTGCTTGTTCCAGGTCAAGGCCGTAGAGGGGAAACAGCTA
>OOFG01063355.1:0-17076 GCA_900323295.1 Molva molva | reverse complement strand
ATTTTTTTTCTCCTCCACTGCCTGCCGTCCATTATGTTTTTTTTCTACCAATAGCGAATGGATCAATGTTAGATTACAGGCTATACCCGGTACATCGGAATGGCGGATGTCCCTCCCTACCGAACGATTGAAGCAGATTACCATTCATGAAAAAAAAAAAAAGCAGCGGCTAGGCGACATATGTCAGACTTCGCCCGTGTACCACTGACATTATAACGTCCAACAGAACATTCATTCAACACATACGTCGACAGGTAGTGGTAGCGAACGCAGGATTCCCCGCAGTGACCAATAAGTAAAGCTTCATAAACGTATCGCAGCAGTTAGGTCCCGATGACAAAAAAGAAAAAGGTTTTCCAAGCTTGCCATATTGCCTTGGCCCGATAACAGCCAAGGCAATTAGACTAATCAATAGCTTCTCAAAATATTCCTTGCCTTTGTATTAAACACACACAAATACACAAAATCCTCCGAAATTAAAGATGAAACACTTTCCAGGCAAAAGAGCATTCGATTTCCAAAATCAATAAGACTTGAAACGAACAATGCGCCCATTCTCCATCAATGAACAGCGGCAGTTCATTATTTCAGCCTCAATGCATGCTAATGAGTAGATAATAGAAATCTACTCAAACTTGATAATTCCTCCAATGCTCTCGGCAATAATGCACATATGTAAGGCATATAAAGGCTCTATAAATATCACCTTCTAGTTGTAGTATTCCATCGATAAATATTTAAACATTTACCTGCCCAGCAGTGCCTTTGCAGAGGAACTCAGTACCGGAGCGCAGTGTCAGACAGGCGGGATTTTAATCAGCACAGAGCGCCGCCCGCAGTTTTGGCGCTACCGTAATGATTGTATCAGCAGCGCGATGTCAAGTATTGCTATGGATACCGTTTAATTCTTATGTTTCACATGCAAGTAGGCTACAGCAAGAACCATAACCACCCTACCGCTCAGTTTAAAAGCACTGTTAAAGTCAGCGTAAGGAAGACATTCAAGACTGCAACACACAATATAAAACACACATTTCGTATCAAAGGCCTATAGCTCAATGTCATTTTTAATAATGTTTTGATATCGTGGTTGATCTTCAAATGTAGCAACTTTTTGGTAGTATATCTCATTGATTTTTTTCCGTTTTGCATTACATATAGCCTACTGGAGAGATAACTACACAAGGCATAGGCCTACTCTGTAATGTGGTTGCTGGTCTAGTATGGTCAATTATAGTTTATGTCTTCAAGATGACATGTGAGCAGGTAGGCCTACATAGGCCTAGATGTATACATACAGTGGCACCTTTAATCTCTTAAATCTCTGGTTGAAACATGTCTTTTTTTAGGCCTATGTAGACCTACATAAAGAATAGGCTAGCTTCAGTAAAATCTGGTTTTACTGACCATGAAGGGCACAACAATCAATCAGTCCACGTTGCATCCACTTTACATCCATAACCCACCCTCCCGAATGAACATTAACAAATACATAGGCCTACATTCTGAATGAATTATGCAGACAGTAATATGGAATTTCTTTTTACCCCGATGCATGTACAGCGCCCCAAGGAGTATTATCTTTGCAATAACAGCCAAACAAACTTCTAACAATACACGACACAATTAGAGGGTTTGAAAAATAACTGGACACATGTTCATGCCCTGCCTACACGACATTGCACAATGGATTTGCAATTTTAAAAAATGTCTATATAATAGAACCATGTTTATCAATTGATTTTGCATAAAGTCCATGAGACGGCTAGACCTATTTGCCACACATCAGTAGGCTAATCATGGCACTGACAAGTCCATTTAATGACTCGGCACATAGGCCTATTGGTTTCATAAAGCATGCTAATTTGTATTGGATTTAGGTCTATAACGCTGAAATTTGGTGTGACAGGTGGGACCAACGGAAACAAAAAGGTGAACATTACATAGGCCACAGTAGGCTGTCGGTTTCAGGGTTTCTGAAGGTTTCAACAAATTTAATTTAAGACTTTTTAAGTTCATTATGAATGCAATTAAAGACCTACGTCACGTCCATACTGGCATAAAGTCCCAGAATTATGATGAAACGTACATTTGAATCGTCTGTGGTATCGTTGTTTCAGGCTAGGTATGACTCGGAGAGTGGTAAATGTTCAACACGTGATTTATTCAGAGATACAAGGTAAACGAGCGTGCACTCTTGAGGTGGTTCATGAAGCATCTCTCGAATACGGTAAATATTCAGTTTATATTGGTAATGGGCGGAACGGAATAAGCCACACCTACAGGTTCTAATTTACCCAGGTAAACCTTCAGTCTGTCTTGGCCTGGGCGGAATGGCAAAGAGGCCATGCTTGTAGGGTCTGACTTATCTCAAACCCATACAACTGTATATGGTGTTGTGTTGACCACTATGTGTAGAAGAAGAAGCTATTCAGGACTGGTGTTAGCACTACAACTATGTGGTCCAATGAGGTACTGATGTTAGCTTGAATATCATGTGCTCTAAATAAAGCCTAGAATAAATTAATTTACAGCAATTACTTGCAAAGTAAAGTCATTAATTCACATTCCACATCAGCATTCAACAGAACATGGTCTTTTCACAACTTAGTGATGGCATTATTAGTCATAGGATTGAATGGCAACTTTAATGGCTGTTGAACATCAGCAAGAACAGGCCCATTTTACCTTTGAGATGAGGTCTCTCTTAATGAAATCTGCCAATCCAAATCGCGTAATGTAAGACGTCTTGTGCCTTCCACACTTCAAGGGTTTAGAGATGTCAGAATCAGGGAACATGGTTTGAAACATCTTACCTATGTCTTCATTGCTTTGATAAGACTGATGTTTAGCTGGCGTGTGTAGTCCAGATCACCTCCGCTTTGTAAAAGATACGAAAACGTCATCCTCTACAAAATATCAAAGACCAGTCAAAATCGTATTTATGAAATTGTTAAGGCCTACAATTCTGATTAATGGATTTAAGACCCGTGGACATCCTTGTTTGACATATAAATGTATTGCCATGGTGTGTGGCATTTGCTTTGACATCAATACCATAGACAGGATTTGACAGGAGGTTAATGGGTCAGAGATAATGAGAATAAATGCATTGGTTTATAGTTGGTGACAAAAAAAGGAGATAATGGAGAAAAAGAAAGAAAGTATTTTTGACTGTTTTGGTCTGTGATAATTATGGTCTTCTGGCTTTTATGGTCACAGTGATTTAGTTAGGTGTATGTAGTACCATTTTGACACATGAACTTAACATTTTGATTGGCTTACTTACAGCCTTTTTGGAGGTCAAATATTATGTTAACTTTAATAATTAGGACTGCTCACGTTATATCACCAAATGTATAATTTCAAAATGTGGAGAGCACATATACCCCCATACCAATAATAACGCTACAGATGTGTTCATGATGTTTGTTTCATTCATTGTCTTACATGTTCACCTCTGCTTCTGACATCGATTTCCTGGTTCACCTGACAAAGGTCGAGCAGTCGCCCCAGACACCAATCAAATATCTGAGGGGGATGTTGGGCCACACCAAGTGTATGAGGAGAGTGGGGAGTTTTCACCTTTGTAGCCTTTTGTAACCTGTTATAGTATACATTCATTTGCAGGCCTCCCCTTTAAATTTGTGTTGGTTCGGCCTCTTGGGATAAATAATCCTAACCCTTGTGTTACAGCTTCAAGGCGGGTTGTTTGTAGCCCGACATCGCGAGACCAATTCGCAAGTACGTCTTGACCCTCTCAGTTCATTTTCGATTTCCAAGGATTTCCAAGTTATCAACGGGCGCAGACCAAAATGCCTCTGCAAACATTTCGATAGATGACAACCAATCAGAGCAACGAAACGTGTGACAAATCAGTGGCAGCAATGGTAGTTGTTTATGAAAATGCCTCACGGGCGCTCCCATCGGCCGCTCCTCTGTAGTCATCGTATTAAACCCGCCCCATATAAACGGTTGGGATTGGCCTGACCCGGGCCAGGTTTGCTGGAAATCTGTCTGAAGGGGAGGGGGCCAGACGCATAATCCTGAGCCAATAAAACATTAGCAGATTCGTCTGGTTTCCAGGCTAGGTTGTTTGTGAAGCCATGAAAAATAAATCCAGTACTGAAGGTTGATGGGCCCTATGTACAATTGTGTGGTTTGTCACCTGTTTGGGAAATTAACCTTAATCAATTCATCAAATACATCCTTTCCAGAATGCTTGGTACTTTACTGTCCCAAACATACCCATTACATAGTGTGTACGTAGGCCTATTACCTCCCATCCAAAATCCCATAATTTGCTCTTCACCTATTTGTCACGTTTTTAAGTTGCTTTACTGCCATAACTTAAAGATAAAGGAGATTAAAAAAGAGGATATTAGCTGAAATTATTTAAATCAATGGAGCACAATTTTTTTTATAAAACAGAGAAGGAATTGTTTTATTTTGTTATATTATGAGCAATAATAAACATCAATCTTATGGGTTAAAACACATATTTTAAAGGTTAAAATCCAATTTTCCAAGTTACAAAAACGAGTTATGTAACATGTTGAGGTTGTAGTAACAGTTTTTATATATACACATTTAAATGGAACATGGCATGTAAATAAATAGGTTAACAAACAGTACAGACAACATTAATATTAGCACCTAAAAGATTGTACCAGCAAGAGATTTTCTAATGATAAAAACTAAGGGTAGATAGATAAATGACAGCGGATTTATTTGATCCATGTAAAATGGATCCCAGATGTCCCAAAATATGTAACAAATTGTTTGTGCACCAGTCAAACAGGAATAAATCAGAGAAGGAAATTGCTTATCATTTCATGGGGTGGGGGATGCTATTCATGGGATATGGGATCCTTCAGACAGTTTGACACAAACTGTACAAATTGATAAAACAATAAAAATACATGTTGACAATAAAAAAAAAGTACAACGCAACCAAATCAAATCAGTGTATCACATAAAGGAAAAATAATGGATTGATTGAAACATAACCTGAGTAATTCGTGCAACTCCCTCAGCAGCTGCACATTGGTACCATGCTGTTTCTGTTCTGTCCAGCAGAGGGCACTGACGAAGCACCATAAGAGGGCAGGATAGAGAACGGCACAGCGCGGCAGAGGACTGTGGATTCCTTTACGTCAGCAGAGGGCGGAGCCTCCTCCGCAGCCTCTGTCAAGGGAAACAAGCGCGGCTCCCATGGGGATGCGGGCTAAAGGATGGGTACAAAGGGGACGGCACACAAAAAGAATCATATCAGGTGCAAACAAGGTATTCTGTATACAATTTGATGCACACACACTAAGCACACTCAACCTACTTTTTTGCCACACTGAACTTAAAAAGGTGCAGTATGTAGGATTTGAAGAGGTATAATTTGAGTGTAATTTGTTAGAAATGCCATAGCCGTCAGTCAACTATTAGTGAGTGAAATGCTTATTTATTTATTTAATACTTGAATTCGATTTTAGTTCACATGCCTGTCAATCACATACACGAACACACGGCAGAGAAAGCGGGAAAGCGTTTTGGGTTGTCTATTTTTCTTGCTCTCTTAAAATGATGCTCTTTTCTGCTCTTTTTCTTTTTACAACTCTCAAATCTTACCTACAGCAGCATTAAAGATGTGACGTGTGACATTTTACTGCTGTTCCTCCTGGTTGTCTGTGTCTGAATAATGTCAGTTTTATACTGTATCTTATTATGTTACATATAGCATACTTTATGTATGCTATATAATATGATATATAACAAATTATTACTGTATGTATTCAACATCATAAATCTGGTCATAATCGTATCAATTGTGCAATGAACGGTCATTTCCAAGAGCACTAAACTGGTGAAAGTGCTGCTGACATCAAACACTCAACCATGGCTTTCATCATCTGTGCTTGTAGCCCACTACCTCGCAGGAAGAGTATGTTCATGGCTTATGGCTTTACGTGTGTGTGTGTGTGTGTGTGTGTGTGTGTGTGTGTGTTTATGTGTAGACAATGTAGGGACCACAGCACCTGGGTCCCCTGTGGTTGTCTTAGACTAAAGTGCAGGGTAAACCAGTCGCAAACGTACACAAGATTCTCTGCAAACAATGGCTCAGCATAAAGGACTGTGTCAATAAATGTGTAATTATTGAAAAAAAACCTTAATACGCAATAGAGTGAAACAAACCTGTGTGAGCACTACAACGTTATTAAAATAAATACATTTAAAAAGCATTCAATGGATTGTTTTTATTTATCATTCATTCGATACAATCATGGTAGACACTAGGGCTATGCAATATGGACAAAATCGTCTATCACGATATGGGTAATTTCATAACTCGATAACGATATATATCACGATATAGTATGTTTTCTGTAAATTCCCAAAATAACCACATGCCTCATGACTACTTTTTTGATAATCCTGTCAACTAAATACAAATGAAAGGCACTTTCTCTTTTCTCCTTTTATTTGGAAGTGACGTTGAGCAGAACTGTCACAAATGAGAAAAAAAAAAAAACATTGGATATTAAACATAAAAAAAAATATATAAAAATATACAAGTAAACAACACTTTTTAATTTCAGAAATGTCCAATAGTGCAGCCAATAAACAGAATAAAGATATGAATCTAAAAAATAAAAAGTAAATAAAGCGTAAGTCAAGTTTCAGAAATCTCCAATAGATAGCTAATGAACAAAATAGGAACTCGGCGTAACTCAGCTCGTCCACAGATCCGTTGTTAAAGTGTATGTGAACCCGCTGTTTCAGCTGGAATTCGAACACTATGAGATTAAAAAAAAAAGCGTGCTGAGTGTACTAGGAAGGCGTGGGGTGTGTTACGACCCACGTCAACTTTGTGCTACTTTTTTAGTACCGTCGTTTTGTATGAGCAATATAATGAGCCATGTTGTATATGAAATGCGCCACACACCGTAGCGTTATACTAAGAAGCTTAAACCCTTACTCGAGGCGAGGACATCTAAATAAGCCGCTGCTCGGACGGAGCTCCACATATTCGCACACGAAAGACTCTTCCAAACTCGTTTGAGATTTGCTATTCTTTTCATCACTTCCCTTGAATGTAGATCGCATCCCTTGACTCTTGTTCCGTCTCGGACTGTTGCGAGGACGTTTTTTGTTCGGTGTCATGCTCCTCCATGTCTGTTTTTGTATTCGTCGAGCACGTCTAGTGAACGTAAAGCAGGGTCCGAAAGACGTAAAATACTGCCGCAAAGTAAAATAGCGATAGGAACGATGGAGGGAAATTGATAGATTGAGATCTCTCTCTCGTCCCCCGATACATATCGTCATATCGAACAGCCCTAGTAGACACGTTGTATATTTTGTCTAGTATTGTTCATTGTCTAGTTTAGTATTTTGTCGAGTAATGTTAAACTCATAGCCCTGCCAAAGAAAATAGTTACTAAAACTCTTTCAAGCGGTTGCCATAGCACCATGAAGCACCATGACATCTCGCCGTGTTAAGATTCCCAAGCTGTAACCCTAGTAACAGGCTTAAATGCATTTCAATTGTATGGGTCCTGTTCCCATAGTAGTGTATGAATAATATTAATCATTTATTCAACAAACCAATATTCACACACACACACACACACACACACACACACACACGCACACACACAGACACATAAATCTTTTAATTTCATGGTTAGATGGAGAAGCCTTTGAAATTGCTTATTATGTTCCATCCCTGCTGTCATTCTGTATCAAAATTGTATAGGTCTTTATATATGACATCATACCTGACCATTACTATACTATGCTATACTACCACTACTATAACTGTAGAAGAAGAGTGTGCCACTTAGTGCACATAGAAAAGCCTTATGTTTAATGGAGTTCTCCTAACTTAAGGTGGGGAGAAGGGCCACGCCTGTTACTCAACTAACACACCAATAACCACCTGTATTTAATCCCACCTTTTCTACCTGTACCTCATAGCAGTCTTCACTCGCACCCTCCAAATCCCTTCCATCTAATTCTCCAGGTCCAGAAGGGGGATCCATACAGCGAGCCCAAGATGTCCACCCGGAGCTCCAAGCCAAACTTAATTCATCCCACCCGACTACCTGCTCATGATATTCTCCATCACAATAAACTAAGGTAACAGTATTCTTTTGAAGGCGTGGTCTGTACTCGTGAATTAAAGTATGAGTGAAACAACTGAAACCGGTGAGACGAGAAACATTTAGAAATCCGTGAGAAGGTCCTTTCTTAACGCTATTCTTTTGCTCTAGACTAGGTAGATTTCACTTGGCATTCGAAATTGTGGTTAGTGCCTCAATACAAATGTAACTTATTTATATTTGGAGAGTGGCAAGCATTGCTGAAGATGGCTGAAGTATAATAAATTAGCAATGTTGTATATGAAGTGTACCACACACCGTGGAGTTATACTTTAAGTGGACCAGAAGCCTAACCCTGGCAGGGAACTAGACGCTGTCAGTTTCCAACCTAAGCTTGGAAGAAGCAACTATTAAATATGTTATATAAGAGGGTAGTTTGGTGAGCTCTTGAGTTTACATGAAGTTATAAGGCCTTACCATAAGCTTCTCCTCCGTGCCTGGATGCTCATCCATTTCTAGCAGGGTGGAGCTTGCCTCCATGGAACTCTCCTCCTCTCCCAAGTTGCCAGACCCCTCCCCTCCAGCTGGCCTATGGGTCCAAAACAAAGCGTCACAAAATAATGTCCATTAACGTAGAAGCAATTTACTACAGCAAATATGCAATGCAATTATTACAAAAATCAAATAATATCAAAAAGTTGGCATATTGAGGAAGATATTTGATATCATGACGCATCATGAGCTATACATAATCTAACATAGCTAGGCAAGGGATGCGAGGCAGCACTCAACTATTGTCATTCTTAGGCTATATTAGATAGATATATTAGACTGAGAGGAGCTCCTAAGGCACATTTTGGAACCTGTCCAAAAAGAAGGAGCTTGTTTGCAAACATATATTACTATCAGATCACCCGATAAGCATTGGGGCTTTAAGATAAACACTTGCCAATTTCATATACGTCCTCAGTGGAGTCTTGTGATTGGTTCGCTCGCTCTATGTGAAAGAGTCTTACGTCAGACGGCGTTACCCTTTACGTGCCTCTACCGGCTTGTGACTGCTTTCATTCACAACACAGCCGTACAGGCAGTGATCTGTGTGTGTGTGTGTGTGTCTGTGTGTGTGTGTGTGTGTACCGAGTGCTGCGTTGGCGGCATCGCCTTCTTCCCCAGCGGGACCAGCGCAGCATCTCTCTCTGCTCAGGCTCCAGGTGTCTCTGGAGGAACGCCTCTTCTGTCACTACCTCTACCTGCAACTCACACAAACACACACACACACACACACACATATACAAAACAGCTCATAGATTTGTAGTCACACATGACATACACACATACACATGCAGAGTCAAACACACACACACACACACAGGCAAACAGGGCATACAGTGTGTGTTATTGGAGATGGCACATGGCCCTGCCAGCATCTACAGGGATGTCATCATACCTCCTCTTCCTCTTCCTCTCCTCTCATTTCCTGTGCCGCCTGCATGGTAACTAGCCTCCAGCTGGAGAAAACACAAGGCAGGTGAATGAGCTAACAGGAGCAGTGTTTGTTCCATGCCCAGCTCCGATAACCACTAACTATAAAATTCATTATTATAGCATTTAAAATATCGTATTCTATCAGTATTACAAAGAATAGCATATATGAAAGCTGTAAGCATATATAAAATGCTGATGTGCAGAAGTTAAGTTACCGTTCTATTTCCTATAGAAGAAAATAACACGGACGATAACACACACACACACACACACACACTACCTGGGGGTGAGGATGTGTTTGTACTGTTTTCTCTCCACCTTGGCACCAGCGGCAAGTGACATGGGGATGATGATGTTGTCGAGGCCGTACAAAGTGTCACCCTTCCGTCTGTGGACAGGCCCCTGAGATGAGGAGAATTAATAAGACATTAAACATGTCAAACCAGGGTTTCCCTTAGCCAGCATTTACTGGCCATTGGCCAACTAGAAATTAAATTGGCCGGTAAATATAAATTGTTTAATTATTTGTTATTATTACACAACATTGCAATACAAAAATGTAAAACAATTAAAATCAAATTTTTTTATGAGCATACATTGACTGCGGATTGTCAGTGAATATGCTTACTGAATGCATAGACTTCTACTGCTCTCCTCTGACACACTCGCAACAATAAAGAAAAGAACCTCCTTTCCAATAGGCTACAGGGGTTTTCACGCCTGAGCTGTTTTGTCCGTTTTAATCGAACCCTGGAGCCTTTCGCCCAATGGTACGGTTCGTTTGGGGTGGTGTGAACGCTCATTTTAACTCTTTTTTGTCAAACCAAACAAACGAAACCTGGTTCTGCTTGAAAGCGGGGGTCTCGGTCCGCTTCCAAGTGAACTCTGGTTCAGTTCGCTTTCGGTGTGAACGTGATTCGACCCAAATACAGGAAGCGAACCAAAAAAATGGATGAACTCGAAATAATTATATTCATAACCTACGTGAACTTACGTGCCTACGTGAACTTTTCCTAGATTCAAATGAGTCGCGTCAGACGTGGCACAATCAGGAGGTGAAAGCACTCATCCAAATATGGTTGGACGGCTATATAAAGCCACCGCTTGTGGTCACTCACAACAACACTGACGTTTTTGCCAAAGCAAAATGAAAAAGAAACAAGACCGCACAAAGGTGTTGTTGCTCCATTATTATTGTACGCAACAAGGAAGAGTTGTGAGTTCCCTCGGCTGTGCTTTCTAATAGACGAGGGACCCGCTCAACAGCGTGACAATGTTTGGTTCCCATAACAACGCCCAGTCTAAATGCTAACCGTACCGTGTGAAAATGCAACAAATTACTTCACCCATGACTCGGACCGAGTATACTGAACTATAGGTGTGAAAGTGGCCTTATGGTGAAACAGACGTCCCTTACGAAATTCTTCAAAACCCCCACTACTACTAACGTTAACAATGAAGAGGAGACCCGTGAAGCTGAACATGCGGATGAACATTTTTTACATGTATTTACGCACACACACACGTTTCATTACACACACACGTCACCTGTATTACATATGGCCTTTCAATTTTACATTTGGCGGGTAAATTCTTATCGGCCGCATTGGCCGGCGGAAAAAATGGCTAGCGGAAACCCTGGTACGTACGTTCATTATTTCGATTATAAGCTAGCTCCAGTCTACATTTTGAAAGAAAACACTCTACTACTCACTACTCAAACCCGCCCTCCTCTCCAAACCCTGGGGTTTATCATGATACTTCTCTACGCTGCTGCAAAATATGAGCAAATTAACCTAGACCACTGTAGCCCTAAAGCATCAACACGACAATTTGTTTTGGAGCACATATTGTGCAAAATGTACCTTTCATATTAAACCTAAAACCACAAATCTGTGATAAACTGTAGAGCTTAATTTAATCCTTATCGTTGCAAACCATCCTTGCTAGGCATATATATTGCAAAAAAGTATAATAATCGTCCAATAGGTGAGGATTGCTTTAAGTAATGGATTTTAGAGCAGGAGAGGTAGCCTATAGGCTGGCAGGTCGAACCCATGGAAAGTCCAATGACATATCCTCAAATTTGCTGACATAATCAAAGTGGGTAGTAAATAAGGTTTGATTAGGTATTGTTGTGTATGTGTGAGGGTATTACCTGTGAGGCCAGCCTGCGTGTGTGTTTTGGATATTCTGTGTAGGCCTCTTCCAAAAGCTCAGAGATTTCATGATGACCACAGAGCAGGTCAGACAAGCCCTCCTCATCTACACTTGCACACACACACACACACACACACACACACACACACACACACACTCACTGTATTGTAGGAAGATCCCAAAAGTGGAGCCAGTAAAAAAAATAATTGAATGTCAAAACAAAATGGAAAAGCCTAATTTAGGCGCTTTGACAGAATACCATAAAACAGATGCCGATGTCCATAGGTTGAAAATCGCGAATAACCATATTTAAACAATGCACAATAATTTTGTTTATCGTAAAGAATATACAGAGATATGTGGCCCTACCCTCTAGGAATTGCAGGCCACACCTTCTCTTCCTCCTTCTCCGATTGGCTCTCTTGTGAGGTGTTAGACAACTGTCCGTCATCCTAGGTGACACGCCCCTACAGAGTCTTGCAAGGTTTCTGCGTCTATGACCTGAGGTATGACACAAACACACACACACACAGCTCTCCAGATGAGTCCCTTTCCCGTTCTCTAAATAAATCCACAGCTTTTCAGTTCAAGTCAGACACTCTGCCAGGAAGGTCTTTGCCACCTAAATCCACAAAAACACAGGTTTTCTACTACAGGTATACATTGTGAGGTGAAACACCATCAAGAAACATGAGACGACTGTGGCTGTGTAACCATGCCCTAGATGTGTAGATACTGTGTATGAGATACATATCAGATTTTCTATGCACTATATTACAATAAAGAAACCTTTACCTTGAGATTTCAGATCGTAAAAAAACGTAAAACGTTAAACAACATAAACATACAACATTTCACAAAAATACAATTGAAATGAGACTGGGTGTGATGTGGGAAAAGTACCGTTTGACAGATCAATTCCTTTTTTGTTGGAGGGGTTGATGGCATTGTGAATAAAGGAATTGTCACAAGTGTTCTCTGTGTGGGGTTAAAGCTGGAGCTGGCTCAGTTGGGGTATGAGCTTACCACTGTGGTACGGGCCATCCCAGCCCAGGGTGGGATCCCAGGGCTCAGGGATGTTGACCTCCATGGGTCTTTGGGACCATCTCTCCCCTGGAGGGGCCCTCTGGAGGTGGCTGCAGAAAGGAGGGTCTAAGGTGAGAGGGGGGAAGGGAGAGGCCGAGGTGCGGTGGAGGTGAGGGGGTTTAGAGAGGGAGGAGTAACACAATGAGCAAGTCAAAAAGATAGACGAGGAAAGTGCATGGCATTAAAGCCAGAATAAATACTTAACGAAATCAAAAGTGCAAGGACGATTTTTATGTTTTGCGCCATCAGTGGAAGGGGGAATGGGGGGGGGGAGATTGAGGTGCACCAGAAGCTATTGAATAAGACTTCATGTGCAAATTGTATTCAAAACAGATGCCCTTCACCGGCAATAGGTGCTTGTAAAACAACTCTTAATAATTTGAATAATCTTAGTACAGTTAGTGCACGGTAAGTGTCACGTAAACATGGCTGTCGTACAAATCACAGGCCTTAATGCTGTTGCAAGATCAGAGATTTAACTAGTGTCCCTAGAACCCCATTAGAATGTGTCCCAAATCAAATTTGGGACAAAATGCTTCAAAAAGATCTGATCTGTGACACATGTATTAAAAAAAACGCCTGCCTTTAATGTAAACCTGACCAATTAAGGGGTCTTCATTTTCTCATGGAGGGGCAACATATATATTTTTTAAATAAATTTGCCTTTTGTTCTCCCTACCCATGTGCACTTTTTTCCTCATATAAAGCAGAGAAGTTCAACTACCAGAGGAGCGAGACGACGCAGGGGAAGGTTTGGAATGGGACGTCCCACAAGTCAGGGATCCTCCAGGGCTGGTAGTGAGGCGACCTGTAGGCTCGGCGCACTGGGCCACAGGCTCCCAGGAGGAAGAGTATGGGGGGCTGGTGCTCTGACCGTCCTGGAGAGAGAGGTAACATACGGTAGGGAGACGGAGAAAGAGAGAAGAAACGGCCAAAGGGAAATATATCATACATAGTACATATTGCATTTTACATGTATATACGAAAACACTTCCAGATCCCTGGAAGTGTCCATTGTCCTCATTGTCATTATTTGATTTATCATTTTTTTGATTCATGATAATATATATGCATATTATTGCAACGCTTTCATCCAAACCAAGTTTCAAAAAGCAACTGAACAAAGTGCAGAGTAGCTATAGGAATCAGAAACAACAGTTTTTGTATAATTATTATAGATTCAAAATACAGCAAATGCTCTGACAACGAAGTGATACAATGGAAGTGATCAAGTAGGTCATTTCATGTGAGTGAATGCTGTGAATGCTGTGTTCACATGGAATCAGGTAGACAGACAACCTCTGTCGGGACGACACAGGAAAAACAAATAAATAGTCGGACGGAAAGGCAAGACGGCAAAAACGAAACACGCATGACGATATGTTGCTATGGTGATGTCGTATTGTTTACAAAGAATGTATTAAAATATATTAAATACAATTATTTTGTTTGGATTATTTTACGGAATTATTCAATTAATGCATGTAGCTATAAAATCCAAAATGATTGGCTTGTCGTTGCTCGGGTCGCCCATGTTTTCTCCACGTGTGAGGGAGCTAGGTCACATCCGGCTGTAAATTCCAACGGGGGAGGACGGCAAAAAGTTGAAATATTTTCACCCGGCCTCACCTAATTTAACCGTCCTCCTCCCGATCACTAAACTGATATCCTGTTTGCCGTCTACCGTCCGCCCGAATCCATGTGAGCGCAGCCTAGGACAGGCATGGTGGCCACGCACGATCTACGCTACCTGCAGAGCGCCGCTGCCGGGCTCTTTCATAGTGAACAGCCTGTGTTTGTGGTAGGTGAGCAGAGGCCGTGTCCGGGCGCAACAGCCCTTCAGGGGGGCCTGGAGGGGCCAATGCCTCCCCTGGATACCCAGCCTCCTGCGCTTGTCGTCTGCTCCCTGGTGACTGCAGTGCACCACAAGAGGATGGAAGAAAAATAAACATGGTGTGGTGTATGGGGAGATCTATGAGCACGATAATTCTGATTTCAAATGTCCACATGATAGCTCTGCTATATGTTGAAAAAATAGGGCAGATTTCTTTTTTACATAATTGCTTAAAAAACTACAATATACTTATATATACACAACTACAAAAATGGTGTCACCATGGGATATAAAGGGCAAGTCATTCTAGTTCCTCCAAATGAGGGTGGATCAGCATATTCACATGTCGCACAAGCATTGGAGAACATAAAAACCACTGCACTACTAGATCACACAGCCTTCACTCTCGACTCTCGCACTCGTTCCAACTGAGGGGCAAAGACAAGCAAAGTAGGCTTGGCTGTTGACTGTATGCCTGTTGAATGTAGCTCAGAATGTCTGAAAGTAAACTTGGAGTGAGCCACTCTGTGGGCTGTTGCTAACCCAGTGGATGAGTCAGCTTGGCTGTAGCTAATATCAAAACAAACATTTCAGATGACCTGGCAAGCCCCCAATAAGGCCAGCTGTGGAATGCAGGGCTCTGAACTATACTTACACAAGTTAAATAAAACCAACAAGCAGACAAATGGCTGGACAGATGGCTAAATAACTTAAGATAGAGTAGAAAAATGTACTAGATGTATAATAAATATGGCAGATTTTCAAATCTATTCTCTATTCCACTTCATTGAACTGATGCGAATGGATTGGATAATTTCAGTTTTAGTAGTAATTATATGTGCTCCCTCCCTCTCCGCCATTGAGAAGTGTTGCATTCATTCACCTGTGGTGGAGCTATCACATCTCAATGACGGAGAGACAGAGGGGGGAGGGAGGGAGCTGAGAGGGAGGGAGCGTTTTCTAGGGTTGCTTATTTTCAAATTCACACTCTCTTCCGCCCTTTCCCACTCTTTTTACAATTGTGAAATTCTACTTACAGCACTACCCCTCGTTTAGGCAATGAAATAAGAAAGATAGTGTGATTACTTTGCTTGCCATGAAATACTCTGTTTGTACCTGTAGAAGGCTGTCTTGGTGACATCCATCAATGTATGGGGTGCTTTGGAGAGGGGTGAGGAGTAGGGTGACAGGCTGGTGACAATCTGGCTGAGCTGGGCACTCTGCAGTTGATCACAACAATACATTACACTCACAATACCATTACAGACATACTTACCATGACTAAAATGCCTTATTTATCTATCTTACTTGACTTATCACAGGCTCTTGATGCTCTTCTTCAAAGAAAACCTATTTGTAATATTTCTATTTCAAGTGAAACTGTTCCATTTCCATAATCGCCTGCCATTGAAAAGGCAAATATAGGGAAAACTAGGGAAGCTGATGAGATATCCTTAGCCAGTGCCACACATAAAATACCAAGCAGTTGTTCATTGGTCCAACTGCAAAAAGTAAAAGCTCAGTAAAGAAATCATACAGCGAAGGCTTGGCGGATAATATCCCTACTTCCAAGAGATTCCGTCCCTTTTTTTGCGTATATTTTGACAGTGGTCAAAACTAACAGGTTGGCTTGTTGACACGGTTCTCGCGAGGACCCTGACTATTCCCGTTGCCTCCCTTACCTGCCCCGTACCTGTCTTTCTATGCTGCGTCCCCACAGTACATGCCCCTTACCTGTCTTCTATGTTGTGTCCCCTCCCTCACCTTCCCTTACCTGTCTTTCTATGTTGCGCAGCAGACATGTTGGGCTACTGTGTTCATAGTCGGTGTCCCAAGGCAGCTCTCCGCCCCTGACCCTGGCCGTGCAGGACAGTCCCAATGTCTCTTTCAGCAGGGTCTGTTGTATCTGTTGTTGGTCTGTCAGCGACTGGGAATCTCCAAGCACCACGCCGACCTGGTGACACACATAGTGAAACACTGACACACACACACACACACACACCCATGTACAGTGCATACGGAAAGTATTCACAGCGCTTCACTTTTTCCACATTTTGTTATGTTACAGCCTTATTCCAAAATGGATTCAATTCATTTTTGTCCTCAAAATTCTACACACAATACCCCATAATGACAACATGAAAAAATATTTTTTTAAATGTTTGCAAATTTATTAAAAAAAAAAAACGAAGAAATCACTTGTACATAAGTATTCACAGCCTTTGCGATCAAGCTCAAAATTGAGCTCAGGTACATTCTGTTTCCACTGATCGTCCTTGAGATGTTTCTACAGCTTAATTGGAGTCCACCTGTGGTAAATTCAGTTGATTGGACATGATTTGGAAAGGCACACACCTGTCTATATAAGGTCCCACAGTTAACAGTGCATGTCAGACCACAAAACAAGCATGAAGTCAA
>OOFG01063353.1:0-14150 GCA_900323295.1 Molva molva | reverse complement strand
GAGATTCAAACAAACCCCATCTCAGATTTATTGGTCAATGACAGTGTTCATCTGGCGGGCAGGGCTCCCACAAAATGAAATTCCAGGGTATTTCCCATCTGCTCCTCCTGCTTCATCTCTCTCTCTCTCTCTCTCTCTCTCTCTCTCTCTCTCCCTCTTCCCCTCCTCCCCCCCCCCTCCCCCCCCTCCCCCTTTCCCCCCCCCCCCCCCCCCCTTCTTCCTCCCCCCCCCCCCCCCCTCTCTCCCATTCTCTCTCTTTCTCTCTCTCTCTCCCCTTCTCTCACATTCTCTCCCTCTCCCCCCTTCTCTCCCATTCTCTCGCTCTCTCTCGCTCTCTACAGTTTCATGGTACAAAACTTGATGTCATATACTCTCAAACTATAAATCAAGTTGCCTTTAACAAGCTGCAGTATAAATCCTAACATCACAGCATGCACAACTGAACGGTTATTGGTTTATATTCAGTAGGGTACTTATTTTGTATTACATTTAAGTTCCACAAAGATATATATATCATCGAATCTCAAATCACATACACTACTAAACTATTTTGAATTTATCCATAATTTGTGTGTCCATTTTTATAATTAAAATATTGAAAATCCGGATCTATATATCTTTCGACATTGGATATTGATATGATAATTTAAAAAGTGGTACTCTTCCATTTATAAATGGAAATGTGTTTATATTATTCACAAAAAGATTGTGTATGTTACGTTAAGTTCAGGGTCCAGGTTGTAAATGCAACACACATATTGTGCCGCGCGCGAGCACGCGCACGTAGCTACGCGTTGCACAACGTTTTGACAGCGGAAGTGATTCTCTTCCTCAGGAGGTCACAATGGCGGCGCACTGTATGTGAAGAGGACATAACGAGTACCGGCTCTATGCTTTGAGAACATGTTTAAAACACCATGTACCAGACTGTCAGGTGAATAAATACAATATATTTGCGGATTGTTCTTGCTGCGTTGCACGTGAACTGGTATCCTAATGATCGTTTGCTAAATGTAGCCCTCAAAGCGAATACCTAGGCTAGCCACGGTAGCACACATGAATTGCTCCATCGTCTATAAGGTGGCATATCTGGTCTGGTGTTGACCTTATATGACCGTGCGATTCCGTTACAAACCGTTTATGGTACTACCCGCGATGTAACTGTCGACTTATTTAAAAACGGTTTACCCTTTTTAATGTATTAAACAAATCCTTGAACGTACACATCCCGAGGTTAACGCTGCTTGGATTTAATATAAGATAGTAAACAGCACTCACGCAGCATTGCGAATGAAGTAGCCTAATCGTCATGGTTGGTGTAGAATGTGTGTCCATGAGAGAGCTTACATGGTGACAATAACAAAGTGTCCTCTAATTCTAGGTCTGGTTGGTGCAAGTGTGAGCCAGAAGTTATTAGGAAGTGCTTCCATAAATTATCAGACTGCTCGCAGCCTTATTCATTTATATAGGAAAGAGCCATCGAATTGGATAACATACCAACAGCTGCATTTCCTAAAACGTCAGGTAAGTTGTTGGTAGATGTGCATACACCAAAAATGTTTGCTTCTGTTTAAACGTCATATTATGCAAGGATTACTAGTCTGCAAATAGTTTTACATCAAACGCTTGTCTTTTTTTAAAAACAGTAAGTCAAACAGTTTATCATTTTTAACATGTTTTTGGAGGCTGACTTCGTTACGAGGTGTAATATAAAAAACTATGAAAATACGAATGGCAAATTAATATATATATATATATAATATGTATATGTGTGTGTGAATATGAAACAAATCTTATTGGACAATTATGAATTTTCTCCCACGTTGTTTATTTTACATTTTCCAGTATGTTACAAAGGGCAGCAGCGAGCTCCATCAGCGAGCCGTCCCTAAACGGACGCCTGCTATCCCAGTGGTGGACGAGAGGGACGACAGTGTGATCCAACGGGTGCAGCATGTACCGGCTATCGATCCCTTGCACGCAGCAGACATTGTGCCTCGGCCAGATAATGTCACCAGCGGGGAAGCGGCATTGCCGGTAATATCTAATGCACCGCCCTCGGCTGAAAGGACCTTACTAAAGACGGGGAGTGAGGTGGAGACATCGGAGGAGACACCACATTTGCACGTAGAGACGGATGAGGCCAGGGAGGCCCGTCTGGACAGACAGTGGAAGGAGCTCAAGGTCGATGTATCCGAGCTACCGGGTGTCTATGCCAGGCTAGCCAAAAGTAGACTAACAGGTACAGTACTACAAATACTATGGTCATACAGCAGACGCTTTTATCCAAAGTGCATGCATTCAGACACATGTCCTTATGGAGGAGCATGTAGGGGTAAGGCAACTTATATCATACCAATACCAACAGGTAGGCCGCAGATATTGTCCCCTTTGCTTCGGCTCAGAGTCAAACACTCTAACCTCTAGGCTATCCTTGCCCACAGTATTATACTCACTGACATTTACATTGCTTTGGCTAATGCACAGTAGTGAATGAATCTACTTGCAAATCACACATAACATAATGTAGTGTTCAAATCAGGGATAGGGTCGTATAGAGTCAAACGTTTTAGTTTTTTTGCGATGCATCGTTTTAATCCACATTCTACATGATTTTCAGCCCTGGTGGTAGTGACGGCCGCAGCTGGCTTCGCAATGGCACCTGTACCCTTTGACCCGGGGATGTTCTTCCTTTCTTGTCTGGGAACTGGGCTAGCCTCCTGTTCTGCCAACTCAATCAACCAGGTCAGTTACCTCCCCAACTCTATCACAGTGCATTTATGTGGATTCATGCATTGATGCTAACTCCTTAAGGTTCCCCATTCATCTGCACACCAGTTGTATTGTATCTTGTCATTAGTTAATGCCGTTACATGGTTTGTCCATTATATAATTCTGTTGTGCAGGATTGGTCAAATTTGCATCTCAGATGACAAGATAGGAACTTGGATTGGGAATGCAAAGAATTGTTTGGTAATCAGAAGTGTTCCAGCATCTCCAGTAACAATTAGCAACAGTCGTTCAATTTGTCTTTGGTTTTTTGTTGCTGAATATTATTTGGAATACTGAAGTGTAAATTTGCTTTGAATGACTATTAGCCTGCGAGGCTAGGTTTTATATTGTTTAATTATTTATACAACACTATGCTAAGTGCCATTCTTTAATGGGCTGTAGGATGGATGCCCCTTACTGTCACTTCTTCCATGATGAATTGTGTGTTTATCAGTGTAACGAATAGGGCATACTCAGTCATAATGAGGTATGACATGCTTATGTCATTGGCTGTTATGCAATACCTTGAGTGCATCGTGAGTGGTAAAAGTTATGAGTTCTATAATATCATTATCTAGGTGGCAACACATGGCTTATGTTGCGCTGCCAAAAAATGGATGCTTTACCAAAAAAAGTGTCAGTTAAACATAATAAAGGTTTGATTGCTTAAAGGACAAATATTGCAATAACTGTGTCAATAATACAATTATTTTCATCATAAATCTGCTACAATCGCTGTTGTTGTTGCTAATCCTCTAATCTAATGTGTCTAATATCTATTTGAGCTTTGTTGCAATGTTGATTTACTGTCTTGGTTAATGTTTGGAAACAGAGTAGCAGCTTAGATGGAAGAATTGTTTCTATAGTACTTTTATTTGTTTGATGTATGAGTTGCTATGTCAATAGACACTTCTGGCTTAATTCTTATTATTTGTCTTAAAAGATAAATTGAAGAGTTTAGTTGTTTTATGCATCACATCAATCAGACTTTTGGATTCATATCTTATCAACAAGTTTGTACTAATTAATTAAGTCTTCTATAATGCGTTATGAACATCTGTTGCAAGGTAGAGTTTAAGGTTTTTTGTTTCGTTAGATGACACTGGACATTGTTGTGGACTTTATTTACATGCCACCCCTGTCGACATTGAAAATAGTTGAAAGATTTGATGAATATCTAAATGTCAATCATCTTTCAGGTTACTGAACAATGACAAAAATGTAGTTGATGCTATGCATTAATATATGCATTTAGGTTGGATATTAAAGTCCATAAGCGAAGGGCAAAAAATACACTTTCTTATTATATGTGGCATTTATTTATGCCTAATGGGAATGTGTACTATTTCTCCTCTGTACAAGGCCGGTACTGTATGTTATTGGACTGCAGACCCGGCTACATAGTTATGTAACTCTGTGTAGACCTAGACAATAATGCAGGAGCCAGCAAAGCCCTTTGTTTGACCTTTGTCTTGCATTCTTCCTTTACCGGGCATCTCAAAAATGCATCAAGAGGAGACAGTAAAGCTGTTATTATGTCCCTGCCTGGAAACATTTTCTTTCTTAACTATAAAGATGTCCTTTTGAGTCTTAATGTCAGGACACTTTAAATGCCTGTCATGATGAGGTCTGCCGTTGTTACATGGCGGTGACGTTGTGCACAGGAATGCACTCAGTGACTTAAGAATATTAGTTTTAATGGGTGACCTCTCCCTCAGCCCCTGGATTGAACTCCACTTAGTGGCATGCTCAGCCTGTAATTTGCCCAGAGAGACCTGATTACACTGCAGGTTCCTTCCCTGAGGTACGGAGGAGAAGCCCCACTGCAGCATGCCCTCATCAGGCCTAGTTTCAAGCCCCGCCCGCCTCGCTCACATCTGAAAATGCCGTGCTTGACGAGGTCAACCAAACATTCAATTTATCCCAGGAGTCAACCCTGTTTTTGTGCTCCGCCGTACAATCAGTAAGTTAGTAATTTCCTCCATCGTGTATCACTTTTAAGTGGGGGCATCTATGAACATGAATGTTCAAATGTTTGAAGAGCTTTCTTTTTCTTCTTCAAATGGCCGTGTTTGTATCGTGTATAGTCTATCAATTCATCTCCTGTGGTAGCATTGTCTCGTCTTGTTAACATAAGGGTGATACTGTTTCGCCTCTGTGTACCTTCACTTTGAGAACAGGTGTGCAAATATCTTTTTAGCTATGAGGTAATAATACCTGGTCACCTGCTCGCCCAGAACTTAACAACCCCGATGACTTCACACTTGAAGAGCCCCGAGTGCTAGCATCTACTCCTCCTAGCTTGAGTCTTTATTTGTAGGCAGGCCAGAATGTAAAGCCCTGTCAGTCAGTATTTTCTCCCTCAGCCTGGGGCTAAGATATAATATAACTTCATGTTTCCTCTCCTGCTCCAGACAGGCACTGATTCAAACTGAGACCATAAAAAATATATAAAGACTTTGAAATGCTGTCTTGAGGTTTTCTAAACATATTGCACTACTGGTGCAACTGCAAATAACAATCCCCATCTAACATTTAACAACGACGAAAACAACAACAGGATGGGGGATGTGTGTGACACATAATCACCTGCTGTCCTGCCGCCGTGGCGACACACTATGATCATCTGTCACTTCCTTTGTCTCCTCACCAGAGACACGCCCTCACCTGTATGTCATTGATCTCAACACTGCTGAGGTGAATTAGGAAGTTGAGGTGAAGAACACCTTATAGATCCGGTTCCAGCTTTTCCCCCCTCTCCCCTTCATCCGTGTCCACCCTTTCATCTGGGGGTGGGCGAGCATTACCACAGAATTGCTGTTTCAGACTGATCAAAGCGAAGGGGCTTTTTACTATTAGACTAATCAAACAACTGTACAAACAAATCAAAGCAAGGGGAAGATCCTACGGGAGAACACTTCCTATGGCTTGGGGTGTTCCTCTCTAATAATTTCTTAACCTCAACCTTACAGTCTTTCAGTTGTACAGATCTTACTTTTGTGGACCTCTGTACATTTTGAGTTCAGATTGACTAGGCTTTCTTTGACTAACTACTTGTAGTCAAAAGGGGCAAACTTTTCAGAAAACTTTTTAGGAAATATTAAATGGAAAAAATAAAATGTGTGGTTCCCTACTAGACTTTATTTACTATAATGTCTGCATTTCATTTTACTTGTCGTTATGTACTGGAATTTGACTATGGGAACACAGCATCTTGTGTGTAGATCTAGACAGAAATTTGCACATTTTTAATACACTGTTTGTGATTACTTTTTGGAACAACATAAATATAAGCTGTAGGAGCTTACCATTGTCCTCCCAAGGACGTTTATCAGGGCTTTTTACAAGGAGTAAATTGCTGCAATCTTTACTTCTGTGTTTAGAATCTAAAGAGACAGAGGCGTGTGTAGTTATGTGACCACACACCTGTCAAATTACCTCAAGGGGAAGGGCAAATATGTTTCGGTGGGAGATAAATGCTCTCGCTTTGGGAAGTAGCAACAAGACCTTTAGTCGGGCTGTCAAATCCCCAAGACTGTTCTTTGTCCTGCAGGGCAGTGTCTACACATGCAGCAAAGTGGTTACCGGATTTGCAAGATCTAAGTACCCAGAGTCACGTAAAGAGGTCACCGGAATCGTCTGCGATTTGGAGTTCTTAATTTCCGTCACATGCCGTTTATTGTTCATATCAAACCCTTTTTAGGCCTGTAAAATATTTTGTGAGCTTTGATGACAGACAGATTGCATGTGTCAGCTTCCCTGCTTGGAATGACATTCTAGTTGGTGTTGAGGTATTCTCACAATCTGACTTTGCATACATTTCCAAAGTCTGATGGTAGGCAAGCTCAAATTGCCTAATTTTGTTTTTAACCAATCACGTTGCTTGAGGCGGGAATCTGTAAGTGCGTAATTGGCTATTAACAGCGAACACAAACTCGGCCAGCAGTAGTAAACTCTAAAAAAGTGTCTGTAAAGGGTTACAAATCAACATGGTGTAGAAATTCACTTATTAAAATGCCCTTCTAAAAGCCTCATCCGCTTGTGCGAATGAGTTATGTTTGGTAGAATTTATCCCTCTCGAAACAGGAAACGAGGCGAAACAGGCTCTGCGCCGTCTCTGTGCTGTCTCCATGCCTTCTACTCTTAAATGTTCAGAATATTTGCTATAACCTAGGACTGCTAGAACCGAGAATGTTAAGGTGTTTCAAAATGTACTTTTAAGGGATTTTTATGACTTTATGGACAGGACAGTAGGATGTAAGTGGGGGGATGACATGTAGCATTGGACCACAGGATCAGAATATAACTTGTGCGGTAACAAGGCGTATTGCCCGCCTGGTTAACGCACTAGTGGGTTGAGCCACCAGACAGCACGTGTTAATGTGTTATTCCTGCAAAGTAACCACGGTGGAGGTGGTGGGACAGTGGACATCATCGGTTGTTTTCCTTTGTCTTGGCCCTCTGTTCCTGCGGACCCAACGGCTACGAATTAGATGGTTGAATTATTTGGGAATGGGTTAGGGTTAGGTGAGGAGTTGATTTGGTCTTCCAAACCCCCCTTTGGCACACAGCAGTCACCATCTCCCAGGGTGTTCCAACCATCATCACCCTCCTGTCTGGGGCCACAATTTCCACTAATTGGATAATTGTATCTGAAGAGAGTTTCAAGCTGCAACCTATAACACTCGTAACCTGAGGCTCCCACCCCCCACCAGTGTGAATGAGACCCGATATGGTCGTTTGACTGTCAAAACAAGAGCGCCACACTGTTTTGACAGGGACCATGGTGTAAGTCACACCACGTTGACACGTGTGTTTGTTTTGATAAACAGAAGTTGGCTTGTTTTCCCGAATCTCTCGCGTCATTTCTGCTTTCACGTCCATGGCTGCGAATCGTCTTTTTTGTCTGCCATCTCCTGCTTTGAGCTGTCTGAGGCTGGCACGCACGCATAAGCAAGCCCGTCCCGTCCCATCCACCACAGCACTCCAAGCATACACCCTTTTGCTTAGGTCCTGTGTAGGCATGCATTATTTACTTGCTTGCCTTTCTTCTGTGTCCCTCTGCGAGTTATTTGCAGTGCACACGGTTTTGACAGAACGTGAGAGAAGAAAAGGGTTGAAATGATTTTTGAAAGACATGCCGGCTCAACATTTTTTCCATGATTCATGATTAAGATTTCCTAATTTTTATTCAATTGTTTGGGCTATTAAGCTGGTTCTGTTCAGTTTGGGTTATCATTTAGCCATCACCAAAATGATGGCTGAAACATGCCTTTGCCAAGATGCATGCAGAGTTTTTCTTGATATTGTCTTTCACATTGGTGTTAAGATGACTCAAAATTCTTATTCTGTCTCATGTATCCGTGATCCTGTGTGTAAAGCAAGCTCTGTTTGAGAAAGATATCCAATTGCAACGTGTGGCTTCAATGAAGAATGGAATTGCAAAACCGAAGAAATTAGAAAAATACTAATTTCAAAGCAATAGCTGTTGGTACCAACCATTTGTATCACTCTTCTCCAGTACCTTGAGGTGCTGTGAGATCCCAATGACTTCTCAAGGTTGAATGTTGAAAATATTTGTTCCAAACTATCGGTTTTGTTCATAGTGACACGAGTCAATCACTTAATTCATTTTTTCCAATTGTGTTAATGTTTAAATTGGTGATCTGCCAGTTGGAATGGGCACCAAGACAAATCTGATAGTTCTTTTTATGGTATAAATGTGAAATACCGATAATGTTTAAGGGGACCATTCGCATTTTCTAGCTATACTAAGAAATTACTATAAAAATGTTAAGTAATGACACCGTTGACAGACAGTCAATCATTGAACATCAAAGTTTGCGCCTTTGTCCTTGGGTAACAAAAATGCACCATTACACAAAATAGTCTTCATATTGTACTACAAGCGTCCTTGACTGCTGTGACTCGGTATGAACATAAACTTAGAGACCTCCTCGTGTGTTTTAAACGCACACAAGGCAGGGTATAGTGTTTCATTAACAGGGAAAGAGGCGCTAGCCACCTACTGAGATATTCCCCCCCAGGCTTGACTGTCTGCACACCCTGAGCCCAAACTTTCAAGGCTGTCAGAACAATTTTCAGGAATTTGACTCCTCTTGTTGTAGTTTTGAGTAGCCCACATAGCCTACTTTTCCTTTCTTCTTGCAAAGAGCCAGTTTTACAGCTGCTTGGTAAAGCTTGGATACAAGCCGAAGAATTAATGACCTTAGCTTACCTGTGTTGAACAAATTATTGAACTGTTAATGTATGGCTGACCCAAATAATTAAAGTATTCAGTAATAGGTTCTGTACCTTGACATTCAAGTCCAGTTCACTAAAACACAAGCACCCTCAGCCATGAAAATGCAGCAATGTAATAAAACAACTTGGTAAAAAATTACATTACTGCCACAACCACTTTAGATGTGGTTTGTCGTCGTCACAAGATATTCCTTCGGATGCTTCTGTACTTTTTTTGATCAGTTCTTTTTTTTTTTTTGGCAGTTCTAATCAGTTTTTTCCACACTGATTAGAACCGTGACCAAAGGACAGATTTAACAAACTCTTGATCCTTCTGTCGGAACAGATGCTATTCCTCCAGATTTTGTTTTCCAGCACCTCTCTTAAAACAAAAGGGCAGAAATGACCCTTTGCCATGGACGGCTTTTTTCCTCCATGCGGTCTATTCTCCAGGGAGAGGGGATGGAAAGGTCTGTGTAATCGTCTGGTGCGATGGCTTGATGGTTGTCTTTCATTTGCCATTTGGATTAAAATGAATATTTAAGCAGATAGCCCTGTTAAATATTTAATCACCCTTAAATCCTTTTGTGTCGCACCGCGGGGAGCCATGTCAAACTGTACACATTGGAACTCCTGACGCATGGCTTTCTCCTAGTTTAAATGGTCAAGCAGTAGTGCAGCTATTGGATGACCGCCTGAAAAATATATTTAAAAAGCTCGTTCTGCTTGTAAAATAAATATATTTTATTCATGGTTATCACTGTAATTCCCTTGGATACAGAAGGGTCCACTTTGACCAGTAAACAAGCCTGTGTCTGTTTGTGTGTCTAGGTAAGAAAGCATGTCACTTAATAGTTAAAAGTGGATGGCTTTAAGGCCCTACAAACGGAAGATAATGGTCAATGGCGGCTTCACATTACACAATGCATCGTTATATATCCACGGTGTCTGGAGTTGCAAATGAAAACCGCATCTCAAACGCAAGGTCTCATACCATGCCTTCAACGCAGCAGCCTGTTTACAGCAAACAGATGCCTCCACCGCTCTCCACAACAGTCAGCGAAGGGGGGAAAAAAAGCCTGCGAGTGAGTGACGGGCAGGTGGATCTGCTCGCCCACAGGTCCTCAGCTCTGCCTCCAGGCCTCAACAAAGAACTGTGATTACAGGCTTCATAGCCAGGGGAGACGAGTGAGAGACACTGCTGAGACCTGAGTGAGAGGAGGGGTGAGGGGAGCAGACTTCCCTCAACAACAGTTTCTGTCACCGGCGGGTCCTTACGTACAACTCTCTGGAACGAGATGATCATTTTCTTTTACACCTCGTGGTGTTTTTTTTTAGGAGGATGTGGTCTAAATCAGATAGACCCAAGAGGCAATTTTTTTATATAAGGAAGAACTGTTTCGAATTTGCTGATCAACTCCGTTGCTGTGAAAAAATGCGGGAAAGGACCGTTGAAGATGTTGCGTACTGCAATTGTGTTTCTTGACCCGCATATGAAGCAGTACTCTGAGCTTGACGGTTCTCCGTTAATATTTGGTCAGGACTTTAAATTTGTTTCCACTTTTATAAAACTGCACCTATGGTAACCTGTTGAGCACATTCTATTGCTTCCTTATTCCTCATTGAGAACCTTTGTGTCAAGAGGACATGCCTACGTTGCGATCGTAACTGCTAGGGTTGCACCGATCGACAATTCACGTCGTCTTTGTTTATTACCCTGCATGGCATGTGTCTATTTGGGAAGAAGCATATTCACATTAATTAGTGCTCTCTGTATGCCTATGCTGCTCCCCACAAGTATTATAAATAGCCTACAAACCTTAAAATGTAATCCTACTTTCACTGAAGGCTCAAAACGGATGTGGCACAGGCTGGCAGAGGAAAGCATTTCTGCTGAGATAGGATCGCGGAAACATGCCAGCATGCACAATTTCCGTGATAGAAATAGGCATATCATTTATTTATCCTCTATTTATCCATGTGGAACACATTGAGATTCAAAATGTCTTTTGCAAGGATGACCTGGCCATAAGAAATCAACCCAGCTTTTATTAATATGATTAATGTGAAACAATGTGTGATTTCCCATAGCAAGTTATTCTGTTTTTTTGTTATTCTAATGGGCTGGATTTAGGGTTGGTAATACATTGATTGACTCTTGTATAATGGCTTGCCGTATAATCACAATGGCTTTCCTTTGCAATTATGCACGGATACTTCAGAGTGAGTGAGTTTAACAATTGACTTGGTACAAAACCCTCAACCATTGTTAACTCTCAGAACCCAAGGGCCCAGAAAGTCCAAACTAGTGGGACACTATCAAGTTAGCAAGATCGATGATGGTGTTTCAGAATAGAAAGGGGGTTTCTATGTAGGCCATGTATTTCTTCACGAGATCGCTCCCTTTTATTTGTGACATTTTTTTTCCCACCCCAAATCTCTAGCTTGCCCTTTCTATTGAAAGGTAATGCAGCCAAAGGCTAGCAAGAACACTCCATTTAATGCTGGGATGCGTGGATAATTAACAAAAGCAGCCCTGTTTATGGAGTGCCCGCAAGCTAACATTGCATGCTAATTTATTTTGAGCCGAGAATCTTTTGGGGGGCAACGGCTTTGCTCTTGGGGGAAACAAGATGGCTTCCAGCATGGACCAAAGCCTGTCCCTAAGCCTGGCTGGACTGCTGCTTGTGGCGCCTAAAACTCGCTTTGACATATTCTCCGGGGTAAAGTCTAAGTAGTGTGATGTACAAGCACTGCTCGGTTGGCCTGAAACAAAGGTTTTTTCTTGGTTGGGCAGATGGTAATTTATTTTTGAAATGTAGCTCTGTAAATGAGAAGAATCAATCTATGCTGTTGTTGACATCAGCCTTGGCACATTGCCTTGTGTGTAAACGCTTCAAGCCATATATTACCCTAATAGGTTTTCTAATAGTATCAAGAGCACCATAGTATATCTTTGTCCAACCATTTTGTTAAAACTGGAACTTATCCAATCTCCCAACTTTTCCACGTATGGCTTTTTTGTTGTACGGTATCTTGTTAAGTTTTCTTTTTTTTGTAACAAACCAATTCAGCCATTAGTCCTCGTAGTACAACAAAGGGCTGGTTTGAATTCCCTCTCTTCAGACGGTATATCATTACCTTGCACCTGGGAACATTAATATCAGCCTCTGCTCCTAATTGCATCTGTTATTTGGAATGTCAATAACTGTTGTTGAAATGGCATATCCTTCATTTCATCGCCTCCAAATATACATTTGTGCCGCATGTCTGCAATTGTGAAATTTTTTATTATATTCCTTTCAGGTTTTTTTTTTGGGGGACACAGCTTTTGCTGTGTAGATTTTAACCACATATTTTACAACGTATACTCCCCCGTCTACCCCTAATGTTTATTGTTATTCATTATGAACATGACTTGCTAACTATTTTTGGTCTTTTTGCGTACCCATCAATCACACACACACACACACACACACACACACACACACACACACACACACACACACACACCTACCTGTTAGTTTGGGTGTGGTTGTGGCTGTCTTCTTCAAGCCTTCCTTTTTAGTCACGGCAGTGGTTGAAGTTATAGTCTTTTGTCGCCCCAGCTGTATAACATGCAGACAGTCCGTCAGTTGCTGTTTTGTGGTAGCCACTAATTACTGTTCACATGACAGGCCGTAGAGAATGTGTGCACGTGTCAAATGACTGGAACCCTACCCCTGTTGAATTCTACATGAAATGTACAAATATGTAATTCACTAAATAAACTATTTTTATTTCAATGGCTCACCTGCAAGCTTGTTCTTTGATACCTTTTCACCTTCTGTCAACCAGGACAAAACACACTTTAGAGGTGTGGCATCTGGGCTCAAGTGAGCTTTGACGTCTGTTATGAGGCCCTTGGTATTTTTACATATTGACTAAGACAGGAGCTTAACATACATAGCTTCTTGCTTCTTTTTTTTTCTCCACGACTCCCCTGATCTTTGATTTTGGCAGGTGATGAAAGAGCTGCTGTGGCATCAATTTATCCAACTCTGTAGCGAACAGTTCTCCACTCATTATCTTACTACCTACACCCATCAAATGCAACGGCCCTGATCACACGCAAATAAATCCAAAACCTCAACTCAAAGGCATCTACTTGTGACCAATATTACTCATCCATTCAAGAAAAAGGCAGTTACCGCCGTTTTTTACTGTCCAGGTTCAACCCCGTCATCTGTAGCCAGCTTTTGTTCCTCGAGCATGCAGTGATAATGTTTATTCTCAATTTAGAAAGGCCTCCTTTGGTATTGCATGTAGGACCAGCTATGTCAATCGAGTTAGTGAGTACAGTTGATCTGTTTCTTTCTTTACAGATATATTTGCGGTTTGCTTTTAAAGATTATCTGGTACTCTTTTCAACACGCTTTCCTCATTGGCTAGGCTCCTTTTTCTTTATACCATGTAACACAATGACAAGCTACACCACCTATATCTTTATCTCCACCATCCTCACCATCCAAACATATATATTCATTCACCATTGAGGCTCTTAATGCAGGTTCATTTATTAAATAAACAGGCTTAGTCCGTTGGAAGCTCCTGAATGGTGCATTTCCCAATAGCCAACATTGATTTGAATAAAAAGAAAATATTATTATATAATCTAAAAAATTGTCAGTAACCTCCCCAGATGCACAGGGTTATCTCATGCCCAAGCGCACTGGAAGCTGTGTCATGCCATGTCCTGACAGAAAGCATTTCAGCCCCCGCCTGCTCACGGGGACAGAGGGTTGACAAGTCACTTCTGAGACCCGTCGAGGTGCTAACCGTCTGCCTTCATGCTCGAGGGGACAGGGGAGGAGGGGGTGACGCAGAGGGTTGGAGGGAGGAGGACTGTGTTCGGCTGGGGTAAGCATGGAGGAGGACAGACGCTGACAGCGACTGTGTTCTGTCCTCCCTCCCAGCGAAGCAAGCAAGAAAGGGTCAAACCCCCTGGACACAATTTTAATCACATTTCTATGCTCTCTGCTTTGGTCCTTTTTATGTTTGGCAAACTTTGCACCCCATGCACACACAATTGTGCAACTAAAAAAATGAGTAAGTGGGCCAACAATTGGTTTTTTGTGTCCTCATGTGGCAGAAGA
>OOFG01063351.1:0-15376 GCA_900323295.1 Molva molva | reverse complement strand
GTTTGTTCTCCATTCAGCTCTCCAGAATCACGCACTTCCTTTTTAGTTTTTCAACACTTAGTCGATTTTATCTCACAGAAACACACACACAGACACTATATACAATACACAAAACTTTGGAGCTAGTCGTTATCATGGAGAAATTTGTCCACGTTCCAAAATGGGGATGGAAACTTTGAGCCTGGCCGATGCAAAATAAAAGCAAAGCAACACAAATGGCAGCTACATTCCTGTATGAGTTTTAAGCTTGTTCTGGGTTTCTTTTTCCATGTCAAGTATGCAGTATGTAAAAAAAAAAAAGTGTTTTTGTTAAGTCTCTCTCTTTGTAGCTGTATGGTGTATTATGTGAATACATAGTGTATGTGGTTTTAATCCCACAATATTGTTTTACGTTTCACAATATTAACATAATAAAACCATGGAAGTGAATCGCCTTGTTTTTATCTTCAATATCTTTATCTTGTTTTTACAATCACATATTTCTCGACCTTACCAGTATCAACCACGTTGTCACATCTAAACAATCCAATAAAAGTATTCAATCAGGTTGACGATCTGAGCTGCCAACCCTTCCACATTCACTATTAGAGCACCTGCTGTCTGGACATAGCTGTCTGACTTGCAAGAACTGGCTGTCTCCTTTGGCATCATGAAGTTCACAACCTTCAATGGCTTCGAATTCGACCTCACCAAAGTCGACACCAGCACTGACACCAGCACAGGGCTCATTTAATCCACCTGTTGCCTGGCCACGGCTCATCTTAAATACACCATGTAGTTCAAATTCTTCATCTTTAGCTGATCACATGTAGTTCTTGAGTCCATGGCTTAAAGAATCAAAGGTGAAGTGGTTACCAATCAGCCATCAGCCAATAATTACGTAACAGTCCATTTGTCTAAAGTGGATGCTCCTCAAAAAAAATATGAAGAATAAAAGTTAAATCTTGACAACCAGATGGGCAAAGATACATTCAAATGTATCTAGATACAAAATACAAATAAATGCCCATTTAATTTATCAAAACAAACGACAAATGACTAGTGTAGTCAAATATATTTAATTAAAATACATGTCATTGAAATAATTCCCATAGATATCAGCTATCTAATAGTGGGAAATATAATCCAATGTCCAGACTACACCAAACTAATCTGAACGAAATCTGTCCTATTTCAACAAGCTAGTTTGTTTTGCAAGACAATATCGTCAAACTATCATCACCGCTGTGCGCTTCTATTAAACCATCATTGTCCTTTTAATTAGGCTTATATAGCCATAGGAACAAATTAATAATAAGTTGAGAACTCTAGCCATACTCTTTGTGCATGGCGATACGTCTCATACACAAGAACGCACAAATTATAGTATTTGTATTGGTCTATATTCCTACAATTTGAGAGACAACTTCTCGCTCTGAACCGCAACCAGGGCTGACGTCACCGCAGCCCTCTTGGAGGCGGGGCTCACTTTGGCCTGACCTTGGAGAAGGTCCATCTCGGGCGCGGTACGGTTCAGCACGGCGCGCTTAAACTGGTAGTGTAACGCAAATCAGCGCGGCACGGTTCGGTACGGCAAAAAGTGCCAATGGAAAAACGCCATCAGTGATGTCTGGCTCTTCCGACTCCTCCACCTGGAATATGCATAGAGGGCCCAACATGAAAGAACTACACAATTGCATTTATATTACAGGTGAGTATTTCACAGGTTATTACTCAACAGTAATTGTATCTAGGTATTTTACCAGTTAATATTATACAGGTACTTAAGGTTTGTATAAAAAGGTAGATATTATGACATGTAGGTGTGTGTGTGTGTGTGTGTGTGTGTGTGTGTGTGTTTGTGTGTGTGTGTGTGAGAGTGTGTATTTCATAAGAGGTCAGGTCAAAAGGTCAAACTAATTTACATATCAATATTCATGTTGATATCGTGTACTTGCTGGAAGGACAAGCAAAAATGAACATGATAAACAAGCGTTGGTGGCTTGATGGATGTTGGTTCTGATTGTTTATATTCTAATCTTTTTTTTTCATTTGAATAGGCCTTAGCTGTTTAAATTGAATTAAAATAGGCACACTGATGTCCTAACTCTGTTTTCTATCACTGTTATTTTCTGATGACTCCAAACATTGGAATAAATTGTTAATTGTTTACGAAGCAGCTGTGGTTTCTTTATACCCAACCACCAATTTGCATAGTTTATCCTTCTCAGAGGCTGTCTGTTCAACGCTCAACAACATACTAACCATCCAGACAGTTAAAATGAAAATGCTATATCCACAGATCTCCAGAGGTAAAACATGCAGAACATTTCCTAATCACCGCCGAAGTATTAAATTAGGATTAATGACGCAAATGAATGACTTTATAGGCTAATGAGCAACAGATTTCCATAATTGTACATAATTTGCTATAATGGTCCTTTATGCTAGGTGTCACATTGTTGGTATCAATTGTATTCATTATTTGTTCAATATCATTATCTGGGAAAAAAAAAAGCTATATCAGGGTGTTTATTTGAACCCACGTTGACATAATTTTTGCTTGCATCTTTTTGGCAGGTGTCTCAGTGCTAACATGACAACGCCACCACATGGAGATCTCACACGACAGCTGTTAAATCTCTGGTTTGGATTGTAGCCGCTAACTTGCTAATGGCTGTCTTTCCAAACTCACTCCTCACTTTGTCCCATGGAGCAAATAAAGCCTGCAACTTTCTTACAGCTTTATTATGTAATGCTTATGCTAGGAAAGCTGATGTTCTAGGAAGAACGACTGATGAACATTCTGGTCAATTCTGATGTAAGCAAACATATATACAATTGATTCAGTTTAACCACTTTGGCAGTAGCAACATCTGGCCACTGCAAGCACCCCCAATCATTGGCTTTAATATAGGTTGTTATCAAGTATGTCCGTGGCTCTGGTCCCTCCAACTACCAAAACTCAATTTCCAATCTCTTACTTCATGTGAGCATTCATGTTAACAGTCCCTGGAGCTAGAAGAATCTGAAATTGACAAGAACAACGACTTCAAGGAGAATATGTTCCTCCGAAGATGTTTGACAAAGCGGATGTCCCGCCCTCGAAAGTTCCACCCTCTCTATTGCCACTTAACCCATGTATCTGAAACGGATATCACCTGCTTGGAAGTCCCGCCTTCCCTCTCACCAATGTCGGCACATTCAAAGCCCCCCATTCCAGGCATTCTGACAACGCCTTAGAATGGGGTATAATAAAGAATTTATGGTAGCCTACCATCCAATAACCCAATGTAATGCTTGCATTTTTACAATTTGTTAATTTGCTTTTAATATTTACATATTGCACCAAATCCTTGTATGCTTGTTCCACCCAGTGTATTTATAAAGGACTTGCTATCTGTATTAAAGGTGTTTTGTTATGGTTGCTGTTATGTTTTTTGTTGTCATTATTGGTTTGTTTGCTGTTGTATGTTTTTGCTGTTTTGTGTTTTCTGCAAGTGCTTACCAATTACAACCCCATGGAAATACTTTTATGTGTACTGATTTCCAGTTGATCCAACCCAAGGTATTTTGAATAGAATTATGATAAATTGATGTCTTAATGATCCGCAGTCTCCCCTTCCAGTTTTAGTACATGTTAGAAACAACCAAACAACATTACAGGGAGTAACCGGCAACGAAAAATACAACTAAACTGGGGAGGTCTCACGATTCGAAATGTTCCCAATGGAATAAAATCACTGTTTGGAAGTGTATCCCACTAGCTATACAACAATAAAAAGAAGGTAAAGAACAATAGAGCTCTTGTGTTGGTGTAACGCACACAGACTGTATATAATACAGATACTGACTTTCCATATGTGTACATTGGTGGAAACTATCACTGACTTTTTTTCCCACCAAAAAAAGGGTGCTTAAAAAAAGTCTAGTTGAGATTTAGACTGTGTATTCGACTAGCATGTTTTGGTATTTCTGGCATCCCTCTTACTGATTCGTGAACTTGGAATGATGCTATTAATGAATTCGGCCAGCCGAACTTCTCCGCGAGGAAAAGTCAACAACAATCCTTAATGTTTTGATTCCGAGCACAGTGTACAGAGAGGAGGGGCTATTCACAGAGTGTTGCTGTCAGGGTGTTGGTGAGAGAGACAGAGTGAAAGCAAAATCTATTTGTTGCACGCAGCTCTACAATGAAACAAAAATTTTACCAATTAAAAAAAAAAAAATTCAATGTATGGGACACTATCTGTCGCGGATGGCTTCGTTCTCTCGGACGGATAGAAAAATGTAAATAAGAAATGACTCGCCAAAGTAAAGTGGGAAACACTGCATTGGCTTGGTGGCTGGCATGAGCCACTTGTTGAAGTAGCACATCGTAGTAAACTATATCGATATTGAAATATCACATCAATAAATCAGGTCTCTGGATCACTGTTCTTGCGTGTTTCCCCGGAAGACGGGGTAAAGGGCATATGACGCCATTGACATGCAACCAAATGTAAAGGACCGTTATCGTGAATAAATCAACAGATTTCTCTGGGTTTGAACATTGTTGGAAACTATTTGGATAATGTAAGTTCACAACTCAACATAATATAGGACATAGATCTAGTCATTTTTAGATCTTTTATTGCGGAAATGTTACATATACCTTTAAAGTTATTGTCTGCTGTTTTTAATGTTTCAAAAAACGGCAACGATTTTCAGTCCATCCTGAAGGACAACAAAGAAATCAGAATCCATCTCCCCGTCCAGATGAAGCACATTTTAGAAACAACCAAACAACCAATCATGTGAATAATGAAAAATATATAGTGGAGTCTTGCATGGAAGACAACCGGAAAAAATACAGGCAATTTCAAACAAAGCAATTCCACGGTTGACTTGTTGATGAAAGTGCTTTGCCGATCGTACATCTTCCTTCACTACAACTTGTAGTGGCTCACACTGGAGTCTATAATGTTGTTCACATCTCTTATCTCTCATCTCTAACTAATCTTCTGGCTATCCCCTGCACCCGTCGATGCCCATTTGGCTCTGTTGCCTTCTCCGCTGCTGGAACTTTGCAACACACTTCCCCTTAACATCCGCTGCTCTGACACCTTCAAAGCCTCAATCAACCATTTCATCTTGTGTTGTCGCTGCAGCCATCTGGCCAAGAGTATAACTTATTAGGTATACAAGACCTATTTTTTTTCTAGGCTTTAGGTATTCTTCTTATTATTATTCCGGATTGGTAATGCCTATATCTCCGCGGTGGAATGGTAAAAAGTTTTCAAATTTGGGGTCTATATACATATCCCCGGTAAGCAGGTCTCCAAAAAGTTTGGTGCCGGAATTCCCATAGGGGGCGCTATAACGTCTAATCAAAGACTAAAACGATCGGCACGGCCGCCCCGATGGATATACAATTCTTAAACTTGGTGTACATGACTTATTTTGCATGCTGAACATTTTTGCCTCTTGGACCCATAATGTCCGTCAGGATAGATTTTGCTGTACAGTGAAAATTTCGGAAAAACTTCAAAAATCTTCTTCTTCAGAACCATAGCTTCACATGACAAACAGTTTGGATGAGCATGATCTATGGACATGTCTGATCCAAAACTCTCGAATTGGTATTGATTGTGTAAAAAATGGCAGAGTTATGGCAAATTTAATATATGCTAATTTGCGAACACTATTCTATCAACCACAAGTCAGCTTCAGAAGGAAGCAGAAACTTGCCATGCAAATAGAGGCCACCCTCCTGAACACGTGTGTAAAAATTGTGTGTCGATAGCCCAAAGAATGAGGTCACAGCGCCAATTTGAAAAATTTGAAAAAATGCTAAAATGCTCCATTTACATTGCAAGTCCGCGTAAGAATGATGCAGGAACTTGAAACTTGTCAGGAACATAGAGGACCTCTCCCTTAACATGTGTACATAGTTTGTGTGTCTCTCTGTATGTCTGAGTGTGCCTGTCTCTGTATGTCTGAGTGTGTGTGTGTGTGTGTGTGTGTGTGTGTGTGTGTGTGTGTGCGTGCGTGTGTGTGTGCTCGCGTGTGTGTGCGTGTGCGTGCTTTTGTGCGTGTGTGTGAGTGTGTGTGCACGTGTGAGTGAATAACAAAGACCCTCCCCTGCCAGAGACATAGTTGTGTCTAGGAGTAATGACTACACCCGTGATTCGCTTGAAAAGGGCAGCCGCTGGGATAGGCGGTGCATGGGCTGTGAATACCTTGTTATTATTACTGTTGCATGTTGAATGTGAATGTGAATTTATACCCTACGCATACGTGTCCTCGAGTCAGAGAAAGACACTTTCAAATTAAATGAAAGCCTGAATTGAATGGATTTCAACAGCAATAAGGCTGCTGTTACTTCTGGATGTGCAAATGTTGTCCAACAGGATTAAAAACGCCTCCGGCGTGAAGGCAAGGGTGCAAAAACGTTCACAGCTTTGCTGTGCAACAGGTGTTAGAGTGGCTAGTCAGGAAAAATGTCAAACGTGATTTATATTAAGAAACATTTATCCAAAGTACAACAAAGGTTTGGATGAACAGTCAAGCTACTAAGTTCACAAAAGCAACCAAATAGGGTGGATACAGAATATATATATGAGTATATATGAGTAGTAGAGTCAGTGCTACTGAAGAGGAACAGCCATTAAAGAGCAATGGAGCTGAATGAACAAGCCAGTAAATGACTTGTTCCTGGAAGCACTGTTTGAGGTCAATATATGGAAACACACACACACTGTACACACACAGCTCTTCTCAGAAAGTACTAGCACAGAATTGTTTTAGTACACTGAGGTCATGATCGTTCCATCTGGTTAGGAATATACTGAAATATAATATATGTATGAGAGGAGACTCAAGATGAAAATAAAATAACATTTCAGAGTTTCTCGTAGTTTATGTATTATTCGAAGTCAAATGGTAGAACGTGTTCTTCATTTTAGAGGTTAAAAACCTCAATCTGCGCAAAATGTCAAGGTGTAGGGAGGAAGCCAGGGTTTGTTATTCAGCAGTCATGACACTTGTGTCTAGACGAAGATGATGTCTAGACGAAGATGGCGTCTAGAACTAGAGGATGTCTCCTTAACTCCAGGGCTGTACCATTTTGTGACTCTTCAGCCAATATGGCATAAGAGGCTGAGGGCATTGCTGTAAGCTTGTTGAAAAGGGAGCTGAGTCAATTCAGAGAACTAACATGGGAAAGGTTTCTCATTTTTAAACATGAGGAAATGGAAATAAATCAGCTTTTTGCTACTGAGCTTAAAAATCAAAAGAGAGGCTGAATATTGAATGTAAGAAATGTTAAAATGTTAAATCTGTTTTGGCGTTTGTATCTGCGTTTGTATCTGTGTTGGCCTTGTACCTTGTTTTTCAGGTATCTGTAGTTGACTTGACTATTTTACTTTTACTCCCTACATTTTAACACAAATATCTTTACTTTCTACTCCTTACATTTTCAAAATAGGCTCGTTACTTTAGTTTTAATGCATTTGAAGGGAATTATCGATGATTTTTTTTATTTTGCATCATTGCGCGCCTGTCCAACATCAAGACCAATTTGAACCTAAATGGATGGGACAATAACACATGGAAAAGACGATTCCTTGGTGTATCCATCAGTGCATATCACGCATGAAAAGAGGGAGATTGAGAGAGTGAGGATGGATGAAAGTGACCAGCAAACGTTGCCGAGCAGATTCAGAGCAGCGACAAGACATTCCCCATCCATGGCCTTATTTAACAGAATTGTTTGAAGTTGTCGGCTTTAAGAACGATTCTTGGCGAATGCGGGATTTCTAACAATAGTTTAAGGCTTAATCAGACCAGAAGTGTGTTCTCCTTTTGATCATAATGTTTTGAGTACTGTTGCTGACATTGAAAACTGATTTGCACATAGTTGCAACCAACATGAGGCCTGCTCGTCTCTAGGCAACATGACCTAAAGGGGTATGTCCTTGAATGTTGTGTGTGTGTGTGCACAGAAGGTGCAGAATTTGTTGCCGTGGACTATTCTTTCCCTGTATGTAACTGTCTTGCTATCGCATTTACCACCACCTTTTTACCTGCAATTGTCAGTTGCTCTTCACTCTGCTCAAAAATCAATACATTTATAAAAGATTTTTTAAATTGTGGCCCCGAGAGGGCCAAGGTTCGGTGTGGGTGTCCCAGTTAGGCCCTGAAACAAGGTTGTCAAGTCTCAGGGCAGTAGGACCTTAGTGTCTCCAAAACAGCCTTGTGCACCACATTCTAATCGATAAGGTCATGTGGGCCACACTTCTGAGAGAGGCTCTGTAAAAAGTCTGTTAAGGCAGACTTTTTTTCTGCAAGCGCTAGAACTACAAATCTCGGATATGTTATTCCTGGGACCCAGGGGAACGTGTGTATGGATTTTGGCATCTCTACCCATCTTGAAAGGGCACAAAAAGGGGCAAGACCTCCAAACCTTAGAGTAAATAGGCATTAAAAACGGCTTTGGTTTCAAGTTCTCCATTTCCGGTGGGATTGAGACAGAAACTTGTGCCTTAAGGCGTGTAAAGACCTATGGACAAGTCTTTCATATATGGGGTCAAAAGGTCAAAAGGGGCCCGTTCCTGCGCTTTTTGCTCTTAAATTTTTTTTTTATAAGATAAAGGTCTGATTCTCAGATATGCATGTTGGATGGGTGGGGTGTAAGTCTGGGAAGAATTTTAGCTCAAAACCTCAGAAGTGGGCTGCGGGGTGAGAGGTCACGAGATGGAGCATTTTCTGATGCTTCTTTAGTAACTTCCTGTAGGGCTAGAGCCCCCAAATTTATAATCTTACTTGTCCTTGAGACCCTCTTACATATAAAAGTTCATCCCAAGTGTCCTTGACCCCTAGGTTACCTACTAATTACATAACTTCCTGTAGGGCTAGATGTATAGTAAATTATCTGATATTTTAGTAAACCTTAATGCCCTGATTCATATAAAAGAGACCAGACGTCTCTATCTTACTCCCAAGTCATTGTGTGCCCCTGCGAATGATGTGTTTGCATCGCTCCCTGTAGGTCTACGACCCCCATGTTGATCATTTCAGTAGTAAAAACTTTAAAGGGGGATTGATTTGTCATAATTATCTTGTCCAACAAAATGTATATATGAAACGAACCTTTGGAATGGATTTTTTGCCCCACAAAAACACATCAGTCTTGTCTGTCCCAAAGAAGAAGAATAAATATACCATCCCTGGTTCACCTCGAAAATCTACGTTTTTATTGAAAGAAAAAAATCCATAGCGGTATTAACTTTCCTGATTATCCCGTTAAACAAAATGTATTAATAAAATTAACCTTCTGTCATTTTACATTTTCATTTTCATTTAGGGCATTTAGCAGACGCTTTTATCCAAAGCGACTTACAATAAGTGTCAGAAGAAAGAGAAAATATATCGCTGTTGGTACAGTAACGATGTTCATAGAACCAAGTGCCGAGCACTAACAATTGCTAGTTTAACCGATTCCCAGTATACAAGAAAGAAAAAGGATAAAAGCTACACAATGCTAAGTACTATTTGTAAGTGCAAGGACGTACAATATACAATAAGTGCGTTCGTTAAGTGCCAGGACGTACAACATACAATAAGGGCGTTCGTTAAGTGCCAGGACGTACAACATTCAATAAGTGCGTTCGTTAAATGCCAGGGGGTGGGGGGGTCCAGGTGAACTCTGAACAGGTGAGTTTTGAGTCTTTTGCGGAATCTGGTGAGCGAATCTGCGATCCTGACATCGGCAGGGAGCTCGTTCCACCACTGCGGTGCCAAAACAGAGAAGAGTTGTGATTTCGATGATCGACCTAACCCTAACCCTAACCTCTTAGCGATGGCGGTGCCAGGCGTCCAGCTGTCACAAAGAAGAATAAATGTCATCCCTGGGTCACTCAAAAATATTTTTTTTATTGAAAGAACATCATCCAACAGCAGTGTTAATGTTTCATGATTATCTTGTTAAACAGAATGTATTTATAAAAGGAACCTTTAGAATGGATTTCTTTCAGCGGAAGCAAAGCGAACCCATAAACACGTCCTCCTAATCCTTCCCAAAGAAGAATAAATATCATCCCTGTGCCACTTGAATTTTTTTAGTTGAAAGAACATCAGTTACATAAAATAGCAACAGCTCAAATGACTACACAACACAAAGAATTTGATTCAAACAACATGCAAGTTGCGTCCATATGCATCACCATGGCAACGATAGAAAAAGTTGGATTTTGTTTTACCTTGACATATGTGACGTATTTCTTCTAACAGTTGATAGAAACAACGTTCATATAGTTCGTTTTTGACGAACTATACAAACAACCTATTCTGTCATTTAGGTTGGAGATCACGTGTATTACACTCAATTGAATTACTACTCAATAATCAATCAGTGATAATAAGTGTTAGAGTAAAACCTGGTGCTACTAATGATTACTGTCATTATAAGAGAATGAGAGAACAGTGGTTCAGTTAAATGACTGGTCGCTAACTTAATTCTTTAATGTCTTACCATACAATTCGGTGATGCTGATTATGGTATACTGGTATACTAGGTGACCATGTGACCAAATGCAGACCAAAATGCACCGCAAAGCGAACTATTGCGAGTGAGTAAATACAACGACATCATTATTTCAATAGCAATAAATGAGGTAGGATTATGTAAATACATCCAGTAAAATAAATTATCGAAAAAAGCAGCTGTTTGGAACAAATGCGTTAAGTTAATTACTTTACATTATCATGTTAACATACAAACGTTATTTTTTATTGTTCATATCACATATTTCCATTGTGCAAGATAATCCCAGAATCATTTTTTTGAGTGTACTTAATCATACTTTTCTTACGTATATTTCGCTCAAAAGATTAAGTACACGTAACTTAGACTTTTCTGTATACTTTTCAGTATAAGCCAAGTAAGTATAATTTTGATAGGCCTATATCTCTGATAAGTACATAAAAAGATTACTGAAAGTATAATGTATATTACTTTTAGTACTATTTGTTTACATGTTGACAATGCATTTATTTATTGGGTAGCAAGGAAATAATTGATATTGTTCAAAATAAATAAAACAAATTGATTTTGATGAATCAACATCGATATAGTCCTACGTGATTTAGTTGGCCTATTTGCCTAAAATATTTAGCCTATAGAAATCAAAGAAAATGGGAAGAGGTGCGCGAGCAGGGGTGGGCTGTGTAACTAACAGTGGACGTACCGTTGTGCTGACAGAGGAGCCACTAGATGATGATAAAACTAGATGAGGGACAAACGACTTCTCGCTTGTTCAAAAGAAACATCTGAATTGGTAAAGGTAGGTTATATTTTAATATGTTATTTGTCTTTCAGCCTCGAGCATTCATACAGTGGTTGACTAGGAACTTCCCGCATTATAATGAATGATTTCGCTTGCCTTCTAAATGCTTTGTGGATGTGATTACTTTGCTTGTTTGATGGACGGTCCCTTAAGATTATCAATCTTATAAATGTAAACCTTGGTTTAAAACAAGCACGAAGTAGCAAAAGGAAGAATGGTAACGTAATAATCCTTTGTAGAATGTACTGGCTAAAGAAAACTGCTAACCCTAACCACCTTTATTTTACCGGTCAGGTCCGGGCTTTATTCAGATAAAGACATCCAGGGCTATGAATAAAATATACTTTATTCAACAGTTATTAATAATACAGTAGTACAACAGACCTTGGCGAATTTCGTTTGAGATTTGACATTTACCTTTTCCCCCCATTGCAAAAGCTAATAGCTCCTTGCAAGGAGGACAGATTTTCTTTAAGATTGTCTTCTTGTAAAGAATGGACATTATCCATTATCCGAGTATCACAAACTATTTCGATAATATTCCAAATACACGGTTTTGTATACGAAGCTCTGATGCCCTTTTCCTGTGGATGTTTAGGGATCGTCTAAAAAGTGTATGCAGCAACATTTAAAAGTGCAATATATTACACGATAAAAAACATTTAAAAATTGTTATTGTGATCAGAAAAGATAGGATATATGAACCCCATGGTCATATATCTGGCCGAATAATAAGTCCACTTCTGTAATCATACGGCTTTTGAGTCATTTAAAGGGCTCCTATTTTACAAACAGGTGTGGGTGTGATTAGCTATTACAAAATTAGCTCCGCCCTGTGACATAGTGACATCACAAGTGGGAGTGTTAACCCAAATGTATGCTCGATAGATCAGTTTAACAGCCAGATCAGTTTAACAGTACACTGTACAGTACACAGTGTACTGTACCAACTGGTAGGCTTATCCATCCATCATACATCTAGGTGGACACTCCCACTTGTGACCTCACTATGTCACAGGTAAGGGAAGATTTTGAAATGGCTAATCACTCTCACACCTGGTGGTAAAATAGGGGCCCTTTAAGATGTTTTTTGATATGGTTGTAGCAGTTTTTTATTTGTATTAAACGGGCTATCGCAGGTTTAAAACTACAAATTGTGTCCCATGGGTTCAAAGGTAATCAGTTGTTTAATGCCCACCCAATCCAAAATGTTTACAGGGTGGTGACGTAATTGATTAATACTACACAGACAAGAGACGTGTGATTGTGGGTCAAGGGGTTAAGGGGGTTCATCCCTACATTTCTTAGCCATCAGGGAGCTTGTTTGAATCCAGCTCAGGACAACTTTTATTTTAAGTGAACCTGCCTTCAAGCCCTACACTGGGGTGAACCTTTTATCATTGAACCTGTAAAAATATGCTACAAGTAATCTTAATAATTTCATTCATGTTATTTAAATTAACAATCTAAATAAATGGCCTCAGCCATATATCAATCTAGTAGGGATGGGTCAGAACAGTCGAATATTAGTTTATTCGTTCACGAGGGTCAAAGCCGATTTCTTACATTTGGACGTTAACATTTTTTCCCATTCAAATAAACACGAATTAACGGACGGAACTAGAGTTGGTTCTGTAACCCCATTCGTTTTTCTTATTATTAATCATGCACAGAAAAAACAATATACACAAGCATAAATATTAATATATATGCATACACCACAAACAAGCAGCACCAGTACGCTAATTAGTCTCGAACGTGGAGCGAGTCTGACGTCAAACGTCATTCAACAGTGCATTGTGTAAGTTATGTAGTTATTTCAGAGTGTCGGCCTATTCTGTTGGTATATAGGCTAACTAATGTCGAAGTCCCGCAAAGGTTCCACCTGGGCACACTTCAAAAAGAAAAGACAATTGAAATAGAGGTCAGGGGCCTCTGCAGATGTGCGGAATAGAGCTGACGAACGCTATGGGGGCGTGACTCCGGCCAGAGATCACAGAGGCTAGCTTCGGTTTAGAAACGTTTATTGGAGGAAGGATGTGGTTCTAAGGGGGAAAATGATACATGAACATATATATTAATAAACAGTTATAACACACGAGCAATTGCCTTTTCAACATGCACACACATAAGCCATACAACTTGTATATGAATGTCCCCGTAATTAGGAGCTGTATACATTATTAACATAGCTATCTATGTAGCCTGATTATGAGGGGTGCTTAGCCGGGCAATACACAGAACAACGGGCTTATATAGCCAGCCTAGCTAGTAGCAAAGCTAATTAGCGAAGATATCTAACGAAGCTCACTGGCGGAGAAACAATGACAGGGACGGATTTACATAAACGATCACCAGGGTACATAGCAGTAGCGAACAAACACAAACCTACATAAATACTTTCCTTACATCTGTTATTTACACACAACTTTCCCGAAACGCCAGAAAGTAACGCAGCTCCAAGGTAAACAACCCGCGATAGAGTGACGGTCCTAATCAGAGACGGAAACTCAATTCCCCTTAAAGTGCCAGTGACTTAATACAGGTAAACTCAATTAAATGCGAAATACTTTTTATTCTACATGGAGCATGGTGCGTTGAAGATATTAAGTGATTTATTGCCGATGATCCATGGCTGCCTTTGTGAATGTCGGCACAAATCGAATATTCAATTATTCCTTCATACCACCCACTGATTATTCGACCATGAAAATAATTTAGTTGTTCACATCCCTACAACCTAGCAACAACAGATACTGATACTGATCATGTTAATTACATTCAACAGAAGACCAACCAATCATACATAAATGCACAACTGTGCAACAGCGCTGCAGGCTGTTGAATCATCGACTCTGCGACATATCCTCTGCTTGTTTTAACATATCCAAAAGGGTTCCGAATACATCTGTTGCAAGAGCTTAGACTCTGATTGTTTTTGTGTCGGACATTGTTTTTTTTAGTTTTTTCCGGATAGACAAAAATATGTTCTTCCCCTTATCATCGGTCAGTACATCTCAAAGGACAGCTAGCATGGAGTCTTTCACTCTTTCAGAAGCTGTGAAGGGTTAACATTTTTTTTTTTACCAAGAATCCATTCAACAGTGAGGGAGGCTATGCTACTTGATTCGACGAGCATCTTAACCCATCGTATGTGTTCCGTTGAAGTTTGTGATGCAGTGCCTTTCTGAGATTGTATCCTTTTGTTACTGCAATAGCCTCATTGCAGATCAAACGTATGGGCTTTGATTCCACATTACCAACTAGATATTTAACAGTCCACTCCTTGTTGAATTGCCTATTTTCATTGTCTACCTATGGCCTTTTCAATGTGGACAACAACATTTTAGCTCTCAAAGTTTTTTTTTAGCTCTTGAAACTTGAAAATGCAATAGCAGCGGCATTGGCACGCGCACAGAGAGTGTGCAGGGTCATGGGTGTGTCGTTGGATTGAGTCGTAGGGGCGGGACAAAGCGGATAAAACGATTTCCCATTGGATGAAATTGAACTGGCTCTGATTGTTGCTCAGAAACAGCCTTTTTATTAGGGGGAATTTACTCTGATTGTATATGTTCTAATAAATAATTTGCAAGCTGGATAAAAATACCGGATGTGAGCTGACTCACTTAAGTTAAGATAAGTGGATTCATAACGCAGGTCTCTCAAAGGTAACATGCATTAGGAGTTAGGTTATGAAGGTGTTTTTTTAGCTTATACTACCTGCAGTGAACCTGTGCCAAACTATAGAGGAAAGATTTCCAATCCAAATGTGAATCTAGAGAGATAGCCTTGTTTAATTTGGATTGCCATTTGGTTGGGATTGCACATCCACAAAAAAACTCGAACGAAACTGATTTCAATGGGAATTGAATGATGCAAATTTGTAATTGCTTTGTGATGGGTGTGCAGAAAATAGCCAGCTCAGTATTCCTGACTACCAGTCCTCAGTGGGTGTGGGCTATACTGTATGTGTGTGTGTGTGTGTGTGTGTGTGTGTGTGTGTGTGTGTGTGTGTGTGTGTGTGTGTGTGTGTGTGTGTGTGTGTGTGTGTGTTTGGTGGGTGGGCTGGT